>MU225695.1:962361-979011 GCA_018584345.1 Thuja plicata
TAGATGTTTTCTATATTTTTGGGTGTTTCTAGAAACCCTAGATCTCTATTTCTATCATTTTCTATAATCTTAGCATCGTAGGGTTATGCTGTCAAAATTTTGGGAAGAAATTCCCTCTAGATCTCTTGGAAAACGAAAAAATAAAACCCTTGATATAGTTTATACTATGGAAGAAAATAAAATTTATGATTAAATAATGTTTCATTGTTGCGGGGTTTTGAGAGGCTTGGATTCATTATTTTCATGATTATGTATTCTTTAATATATTACAGTTACGCTGTGAAAATTTCGTATTCATATCCCTCATAAATCCCCTTGAATTCAAAAAATCATTATGTCTATAGTTCTGACTATAGAAGAAAATAAATAAATAAATCCTCCTTTGAAGAATCCCTTTGAAAATTTAAATTAAATGAAAAACTTGAGGTCACTAATTTTTTTTTTTTAAAATACAGTTTGGTGAATTCACCAGATGAAAAAAAATAAATAAATAAATAAACCCCTGTCTATTTACTATTTTCCGTTTTCAGAAATTTAAAATTAAAAAAAATAATAATAAAATATTTTTAGCGCATGGTGCTTTTGAAATTAAAAAATATATATATATATATAAGGGTGGGGCGGTGGGCTCCACCCACCAACTCCCACCCGCGGGATTGGCCGGGCCGCCAGCAGACGGTACCGGCTCTGCCAATGGCAGGCCAGACCACCGACGGCAGGTCACGGCACTGCCACAGCAGACTAGACTGCCGGTGGTGCCGGTACTGCTACGACAGTGTGGGGTTAGGGAACCCGCGTGGGTCCCCTCCCGAAAATCGGTATTAAATTTTATATTTAGTTTTTTAATAATTTAAAAAAAAAACTTTTTAATATTTAGTTTATTTTATATATTAATTTTAATTAGTTAGTTTAAATTAATGTATTTAGTTATTAATTAATGCATATATATATATATATATCTTTTAATTATTATTTTAATTAATATATATGTATGTTAAGTAATTAAGATGGTTAATTTTTAAGTTGCAACTATACATAAATGTATAGCTATTAATAGATGATGTTATCGAAATTTAATTTATTAATAGGGATTTATTGTAATACTTTAAATTGCAAATCAGATAGGGTAGTTTAAAGTGATAAATAATATTATTGGATATTAATAGGCTTATGTCGTATGTCATATCATATTCCATACTATAGCTGATTTATTATGTATGTATTTGGAATGGGAAATGAAATGTTTATTAAATGAATTTATTAAATGGTGGATTTCATTCGATTTGACATTAAATAATGTTCTTAGTTGAGATAACTATAAATGATCATATGTTTATAGTTCATTTTTCAGTCCTTTAGGACATTTTAATTTCTATGCATCTTATGGATCTCTTGTGCTTGTTTGTGTGGTTATCTGGGATATTAGACGACCTAGGATGTATACAGAGGCTAGGTGGTGTTTATCTTTTCTGTTACTTCATGGTGTGTGTGTGTTGTCAGATATTACCCTAAACTGACCATGATGACCCTTTAGATTATGTATCTATGTGTGTACCTATATGTGACCGTTCCTGATTGTGTGGGATATTGGATTTGGGGTACACTAGGGTTGCGACCTATGCTAGATCTCTTAAGATCTCTGAACCTAGGGTAGGTTACTTAGATGCGTAGTAGGAGGTGGCTTGCAATAAGTTCCGTGTCCGTAAGAGACTACTGGGTTGCTTATTGTGGAGTTTCTTTAATAAGTGATAACTAAAGACATATTTAGAATATAAAATGGATAAATAAGATGTATCCTCACCCATGCTTGAGTGCTAGTATAGGCTAAGATGGTTTGGAGAAGATGTTAGTTACCCCGCAAGGTACCTGACATAGTTAGTGGGCCTTGTCAGTATGAGAGGACATTAGCTTCGTGTATGGTCACTTGGGTGATGAAATCTGTTGTGATTATCTAGGCTGAACTTAAGGGTAGACCTACATGATGACACCTTCCTTTACACATGCTAGATTTCTTACGTTGTCAGTTTCCTCTGGATTAGTGAGTCTTACCTTTTATGAAGATTACCGAATTAGAGAGCTATCAGGATCCCTTGCTTAGTGGTTATGCCTTGTTGGTTTTGGATATCCGATTGGGATCTGTTGTTATCTCCTCAGCACGGTGGGGTGGACCTTTGTGGTTCCACACAGATGAGTGGTAGTGATTCTTTATCCATTGAGATTCGATGTCCTTGTACCAAGTGCTTGATGGTTTCTTGCAGATGAGCTCTTTATGCTCCTTCATCATTTATTATGTAATTCCATTATTGTAATCTTGTATTAGAGTGTCGCATGTGATACCTAATCTAGAAATTGTAATAGTAAGTAGATTAGAGTGATTACCACATACCCTGCGACATGTGCAGTGGATGTGAATTTATGGTAGTTTCATGGTTATCCATGAGGATTGTAATTATGGTTATGTAAGTTGTATTTGATATGATTAATCAAATGGAATCTTTTGTTATAATGTTAGTTGTGTTTTGCTTTAAGTAATTCAACGTCATGAGACCCTTGAGTCATGTAATCTATGTGAGTGTAAGACATGTGTATAAATGGTAATTGCTTCCGCATGATTACATGTTTCTTTATGTTGACTTTAAAAAAAGAAATATTCAGCACACATAGTGACATGTTTAGGTTAATCTCTCTTGGGTTCCCTGGCGGGGCACTACATCTGGTATCAGAGCCAGGAGCCCTCGTGGGAGGACCATTTTTGTGGATCCAGCTATGGTTGCAGCCAACCACATGAGAGATTTGACGAGAGGAAAGGCCATTCCTTTCGCCGGATAGGATTCTGGATTAGAGGCAGAGACCTGGTTGATTGCATTAGATAGAGTATTCACGATGCATCCCTTTAGTAGCAATACTAAAGCGAGGTACACCATCATGCAGTTGACTCATTTTGCAGCTATCTAGTGGAAGATAGAGGAGCAGAAGCTTGGACTCTGCATGGACACCATTACTTGGGAACTATTTCTCGAGAATTTCAGAGTGAGGTTCCTATCCGATCAGTGGAGACAGCAAAGAGTTGATGATTTTCATAATCTTAGGCAGCTGACGATGACTGTGGAATAGTACGAGCATCATTTCTATGAGCTCCAGCAGTATTCTAGATACAGCGATGATACCGCATTGTTGGTACAACATTTTGTACATGGGCTTAATGCTCACATTGTAGGTGACATGAAGCTCTTTGAGCCAACAGACCTATGAGCTGTAGTGATTAAGGCCACTTTATCAGAGGCAAACTTGGCATCAGGCCATGGTGGTAGATAGGGTGATCAAGCTAGTGGGGCTTCTGGAGCTGGCTATAGAGGTAACCAGTCGCAGGGCACTGGGAACTTCAAGAATCCATCTAGTTATTATAGAGGCAATCAGAACTAGAGCCAGAGTCAGCATCAGTAGTAGCAGCAACAGAAGACTGCACCTCCTACCCAGAGTGGTAAGGGTGTGAGGAGTGGACAGTGCAATAGGCATAATCAGTCCAACTGACTAGCCCAGAGCGCATAGCCTAGTGCGAGTCATGGGAGTGTTCAACAGTCCAGTACGCCCTCCAATGGGAGAGGCAACTTTAGAGGCATAGGGTGCTTCACTTGTGGTCAGTTTGGCCACATTGCGGTGAATTTTCCACAAAGAGCACCATAGTTTTCTACACAGAGGCTAGCAGACTCAGAGCCTACTATAGGTGGAGGTTCACATAGATTTTTTGCAGCTCTTGATCAGAGGCAGGCAGAGCATTAGGGCACAGTCATTGAGACTTTAGGTACTATTCAGGGTACTTCCATTTCTATATTATTTGATTCAGGAGCAACCGACTCTTTCATTTCACCTTTCTTTGTTGAGCGTTGTGGGCTAGTGGCTGCAAAGCAAGTGTTAGGTTGGCAAGTGGAGTTAGCCTCAAGGGCTAGGGTAGCTACGGATTCCTTAGTTCATGGTTGTAAACTGAACTTAGGGAAGTTCATTACCTCAGTGGACTTACATGTGATTCCTTTGGGGTCATATGGGGTTGTCTTAGGAATGGACTCATTGGGAGCTCATGGAGCTAAGATCGATTGTAGAGAGAAGATCATCCTTTGCAAGGATGATGCTGGCAGTGAGTGTCACATTATGGGGATTCCTCGACCCATATCTCTTTGCATGATATCCACTATGCAACTAAAGTGATGCATGCAAAAGGGATGTCAAATGTATGCAGTATCCATGTATGAGTTAGACAATATGGAAAGCAAAGTCAAAGCTCTGGATCATCCCATACTTTAGGAGTTTATTGATGTATTTCCTGATGAGATTCCAGCTATGCCACCAAAGCATGATATAGACTTTTGCATAGAGCTTGTGCCAGGAGCAGAGCCTATTTCTAGAGCACCATATCATATGGCTACTCATGAGTTGAGTGAGCTAAATCTATAGTTAGAGGAGCTATTGGAAAATGGGAGAATTCACCCTAGTGTTTCTCCTTGGGGTGCACCTATCCTCTTCTTAAAGAAGAAGGATGGATCCTTACGCTTGTGTATCGACTACAGACAATTGAACAAGGTAATGGTCAAAAATAGGTACCCATTGCCACGTATTGATGACTTGTTTGACCATATCAAGGGAGCCAAGGTGTTCTCTAAGATTGATCTGAAGTCAAGATACCACCAGTTATAGATTGAGGACACTAATATCCATAAGACAACTTTCCGTACACACTATGGACATTATGAGTTCATAGTGGTTCCATTTGGGTTGACAAGCACTCCATCAGTGTTCATGTGTTTAATGAATGGAGTGTTTTGAGATTACCTAGATCACTTCATGCTAATATTTCTGGATGATATTTTGATCTATTCTAGATCCATGGAGGAGCATGAAGAGCATCTTCAGCAGGTTCTGGAGTGTCTTAGGAAGAATCATATTTATGCCAATCTGGCGAAGTGCGATTTCTTCTAGACTGAGGTTCAGTAGCCTAGTCATGTCATTTTAGGAGAAGGTATCTCTGTAGATCCTTCAAAGATTCAGGTGATTGTGGATTGGCCAGCACCCACTAGTGTGTCTGAGGTGCGCAGTTTCATGGGTCCTGCGGGATACTACCATAGATTTGTGCATAAATTTTCTAGGGTGGCTCATCCTATTACTTCTCTTCAGTAGAAAGGGAAGAAGTTTGTATGGATAGAGAAGTACGAGGAGGCTTTCCAAAGTCTCAAGGTGTGTTTGACCAGTGCACCTATCCTAGCTGTGCCTGATCCAGTGGGCAATTTTGTTGTATGCACTGATGCATCATTAGAGGGTATTGGAGCGGTTCTCATGCAGGATGGGCGAGTGATTGCCTATGAGTCTCGCAAACTCAAGGATCGCAAGCTCAACTACCCTACTCATGATCTGGAGCTAGAGGTGGTTGTCCATGCTTTAGTTTGATGGAGGCATTTTCTTTTGGGACACCAATTTGAGCTTCATAGCGATCATCATAGTCTTCAGTATATCTTTACCCAGCCTAATCTGAATGCTAGATAGAGAAGGTGGATGGAATTCCTTTGCGAATATGACTTTGAGATAAAGTATATTCAGGGGAAGGAGAACATGGTTGCTAATGCATTGAGTCGCAAGCGACAAGCAGTTCTAGCATTGACTCTTAGCATGGATTTGAGGAGTAGGATACTTCAGTCACTTCCTAGAGATACATTGTATTAGGAGGTGAAAGCTAAGATAGAGTCAGGGAGACCATTAGAGGGAAGATTCTCTGGTTATGTTTTGGAGACAGATGGTCTTCTGCATCATATGGGCTAGATCTATGTACCACCATTGGATGCTTTGTGTACATTAGTGTTATTCAAGGCTCACTATGCACCCTATTTGGTACATCCTGGTGTCAAGAAGATGCATGCAGATCTTCGATAGCTCTATCATTGGGCTAGTATGAAGAGGGAGATTGCAGACTTTGTGGCTAGATGTTTAGAGTGTTAGAGGGTCAAGGAAGATCACCAACATCCAGCATGGCTTCTTCAACCTAATCTCATTCCATCATGGAAGTGGGACATCATATCTATGGATTTCATAGTTGGATTGCCTATGACTCCTCATAGGCACGATGCTATTATGGTGACTGTTGATCAGTTGACCAAGGTGGCTCATTTCTCACTAATGAGATCATCTTACACAGCAACTTCTGTGGCTCGAGTCTTCATGCAAGACATTGTGAGACTTCATGGAATTCCTCTCTGTATTATATCAGATCGAGATCCTATTTTTACCTCAGCCTTTTGGACATCTTTACAGCACAATTTAGGTGCTCAGATAAATTTTAGTTCAGTGTATCATCCTGAGATTGATGGTCAGATAGAGCGGGTGAACCAGGTTCTAGAGGACATGTTGAGGATGTATGTCATGGACATACAGACTCACTGGGAGGACTACTTGTACCTAGTGGAGTTTGTGTATAATAATGGATATCATAGTTCCATTGGCATGGCACCTTTTCAGGTGTTGTATGGCCATCCTTTCCATACACCTTTGAGCTAGGACAGATTGGAGGACCGTATTCTTCTTGGTCCTGAGATGCTTCATGATATGGAGCAGCAGGTAGTGAGGATTCGTGAGAATTTAGTGACTACACAAGATAGACAAAAGAAGTATGTAGATGCTCACAGAGTGGATAGGTAGTTCATAGTTGGAGATAGAGTGTTCCTGAGACTGCGCCCATGGAAGAGTCTGATCTGATATGGAAAGGGTTCAAAATTGGCACCTCATTTTGTAGGACCGTTTGAGATCCTAGAGAGGATAGGACCAGTTTCTTATCGACTTGCTTTGCCACCTAGCCTTTCGTGCATCCATGATGTTTATCATGTTTTAGTTCTTAGGAGATATATACCTGACATTATGCATGTACTTGATTAGAATGCATTACAGGTCGAGGACGGGCAGCTGGCTTTGGAGCCAATACGTATTATGGAGCAGCGAGGTGTGACCCTTAGGGGTCACACCATAGAGCAGGTAAGGGTCCAATGGGACCCAAATGATGAGTCTTCAATGACTTGGGAGGATGCAGCTAGATTACAGGGTTTATATCCCTACTTTTTTATAGGCTTGCAGGAGTAAGCCTATTCCTAGGGGGGGTGGGTGTAATACCCACTCATGTTTTGCTTTTAGTTTGTGATGTTGTACTCTTTTAGGCACTGGTTTCAGTTGATTGGCTGGATTATTTTAGGCTACTTTCATGAGAGCTACTATTCTTTCAGTTGATGGTAACTATCGTTTATGATGTTATGGTTATTATCACGATGTGATGATTTATGTTTCAATTATATTGTACTTACCCCATACTTGCATGTGTATGGTTATCATGTTTATGTATCTGTTTGCATGTTGTTATGGTAGAGGATGGAGACATAGTTACTTGCTTCAGTGAGATCCACACATTTGACTGATCCCTATCATTGACCGTGATATTATATTATGTATGTACATGCATGTTCTTTGATGACAGGATTGCAGGTACAAGGCATCATCTTCCCTGAATTGGCAAGAGTGAGTGTGCCTATAAATATTCATCTCAATGGTAAAGAGTAAAGAGGGGAGGTAACATACAGATCCAAAACCCTAACCTAAGCCTAATCATCCTAATGTAGGATGAGTTTCAGTATGACTACCTTATCCGGATTTGTCTAGGTTGACAAAATTCGAATACCCTCTCTCTTGAGTTTGTGTGTGTATTGCTTGATTATGTTTTCAGGTGATTTTTTGGATTATTGAGTGATTTTCCATGTTTAGTGAATTAATGGATTATAGTTGAATTAATGATTTAATTATATCCTAAGTTTATTTTAAATAATTAATTAAATTGAAATATTTGAATATTTTGATTTAATTAAATATTTAATTGAAAACTATATTGTATGAGCTTATATGCACAATTTCTGAACTAAGGTAATAGCTTCAGCAATCATAGGTTCTAATTGACTTGCTAGTTCAGAGAGCTTTACCTTGCTTTCTGCCACTTCTTGGTTGATCTTCTCAACTAGTTTGTGTTGATACTTCATCTCTACATGTTCTTCCATTGCCTTCTCTGCATCTAAATTTTGATTTGTGATGGCATCGATAAGAACTTTAATTTGTTCCATGACTGATATGTCATTTTCAACTTTGATATCTGGAACAAGTTGATGTAGAATGTCCCTAGCTTTATCAAGTGCCTAGGCTTCCCTATGTGCCTTTTTCATTTTGTCTTGTATTTCTTTTATCTGAGACATCACTCAAAAATTTTGAAGTGCTTCAGTATCTAAAGTAGATACATCCCATTTGGGTATTTCAATTACCTCATCAAGTGTTACCACCAAGGTATCTTTCTTCATTACTTTCTTCTTCTTCTTCTTTGGCTGGGAGATAGATTCGTGTACTACCATTTTTAGACCTTGAGATTGGATTGATTTTGTAGGTGAGGGTCGAGAAGATGAAGCATCTTGTTGCTTCTATTCAGAGTCCACCGATTGGTTTTGTGAAGACGTCTCTTCATTGGCCTTGGGTGTATCAATAGATTTATCTTCCTTTTCTTTCATGCTATCATCCTGCTTGACTTCTTCACTCTTTTCTTTCTCTTCATCCTTTCTCAATGTGTCATTTGTTTTAGTATCTTCTCCTTTGTCTTTTTCAGTAGACAACTCTTGATGAGTGTTGGTTGCATCCTTCATCTCTATATCTGTATCTTTTTGAGTATCTGATGCATCTTTATTTTTATCATTACCCATGTCCTTGGGTATATCATCATCTTTCTTAGATGATTTATCCTAACTTGATTCAATATCAATAGCTTGTATCAAAAAATTTATGTTGGTCAGTGTATTGACCTCTGCAATGCCTGTTTGTGTATCATGTTCATTAGTATTACCCTATGCAACATTGATATCTTCATCTTTTTGCACCTCTTCTGCAGGGTCTTTTCCAGTAGTGTCATTGATGATGTTATCCAACCATGTTTCATCATTGATATCTTTATTTATATTACCTTTTATTGTCAATTCTTCTTTGGTATCCTCTTATTCATTACTCAAGTCATTATGAATCTGACTTGGTGGAATTTGACTTTCCTCACTCTGTTTTTTGTCAAAAGTAATGTCAGGCCATACTTCATCTATAACTTCAGTATGTTTGGGGCCTATTGTATCACTCTCTTCTTTATCCAATTCCACAGATGAGTCATCTTGTACATCTTTGATGATGATGTTTTCCTTCTCCGGGATAGCTTCCTTAGTGGGATTTTTGAGTATCTTGCACCACTTCTTAATGCTTTCCTAATCAAGATCAATTATCTTCCCTTTGAGAAATTCATATGCTCTCATTTTTTGTGAGAACTGCTTTTCATACTTCTTCATCATCTCATTTATTTCTTCCTTCTTTGAATTAGAAGGCATAAGAGTAACAAGTACTCTTTAACTTATTTTTTTTTCCTAGTGCAGTGCAAATGTCCATCTAGCAGATAGTCTTTCTATTAGTTCCTTGGGAATGTCATATTCTAAGAATTATAGTGGAACATAGTGGTTTTTGCACATTTTAGCTATTATAGCTTCTTCAATCTTATTTTGATCTTCTGTACTAAATTTCATCCATTTGCTAATGTTAGGATCTGAAATAGACTATGATTCTGAGATGTTCTTATGTATCTCATTAATTGTTTTTGGAATCAAGGGTTCTTTCCCTTTTTGTACATCTATGTCAGCTTCATCCATAGCTGAGTCTTCTAGATCCTCTTTTGTCCTAACCCATTTCTTTCTTTTCGTTTGTTTCTCCTTTGGTGAGACTAGTTTTCTCTTGTAGATTCTCACTCTACCTTTCTTTAGTGGTGAAGGAGTTATTTCCTTTCCAGTTTTGCTTCTTGTTCTTGAAGTGGCTATAGTTCTTGATTTCTTAGGTGGAGGAGGAGGTGGTGAGTCTGATGGTGTACCCTCTGAGTCATTCTTTTTTGTATCTTCGCCGATAGCTGACTGGCCCTCAGTTTTTTCCTCCTTTCCTTCTGTTTCCTCTTCACCTTCTTCAATAACTACAAATATCTTGGTTGTCTTTGACCATTTTGTTCTTCTTATTTACAATTTTCTTGACAACAAGATCTATCTTGATCTTTGGTTTGGCTTCTTCATAAGTGCCAAATCTTGCTTGCTTGTTGTCCACTAGTTCATTTAATAGTGCCTTGATGCACTTAGTATCTTTTCCTATTTTGATCTCATATTTTAATGCTGTTAGCCAGGATTTCCTAGGTACTACTGGTTTGATATAGCTAAAATTAGTATCTACCATAAAACATATGTCCTCTTTGTTTTCTTCTATAAAACTTTCAGGTATCCTTGTTCTAGCTTGCACCTTTTCCTTAATACCTTTAAAATACTCATTCATTAGGTCATCAAAATATGTACCTAATGACTCTATATGCTCACATATCTGTATGGTTACAAGTTTTCTTGTGTCCCATACTACTTTTCCTATGGAAGGAAAGTATTCTTCAAAGTAAAAGAATATGCACATGATGAGGGAACCAAACTTACAAGTGTTTGTCCTTGAAGATCTTATGGTGTTCATGTTCTCCTCAAGTTGATTCAATAGTATCTCTACAAGATCCATCTTCTTTCCTAGTTTTATGATCTTGTAGGATGTGCTCATAGTAGTGCTCGCTATGTTGTTCATTTTTTTGGCCTAGAAGATATTGTATCCTACCACACATGCACCAAACTGGAGTTCCTTGTCGGTGATAGTGCTAACCTTGAGACCTCTCTTGTCTGATTTTGCACCATTTATTTTTTCCACTTCCTTTAAGGATGGGTGCTTGTGAGCTTGTGGTTTTTCAATAGTAGGATATCCATTAATTGTATGAATAACATATTTTTTTATTCATTTTGGCTCATTAAGCCATAATGTCTAGTTATGAATTCTACTGAGAACTATCCGTATCCATTCTATCTTAAAAACTCTAGGAAAGTGTAATGCATTCATGAGACCTTTCACTTCTAGATGCTTGTGCTCTTCTTTCAGGTTTCTAGCTTCATCAAAAACTGCCCTATAGGAATTGTCTAGGTCTAGATCTCCTAATTCTGAGATCTTGCAATGTATATAGGACCTTGCATCCTCTACCAGCAAAACCCTAGGTGGGATTATGGAGAATGCTCCAGAATCATCAAGTTGTGATGTAATTTATGGGTGCAACTTGTATTTGGGTTCAACACAAGTTTTGTTGCTGATAAGATTGATAGTTTTCTTCTTATCCTCTTTCAACTTTTCAACTCTTGAAGTAGATGCCATCGTTTTCATAAATTTAGGGCTTTCTATAACTTTAAACAGTGTGATTAGTGAATGTAAGTACTTACTGAATCTCTATGATCACTCGTGAATCCTTTGAGTTGTGTTAGAATATTGTTGAGGTCACACTTCAATCTTCTCTTTAATCACTCTGCTTATCTCTGCTTGGTTGCTCAAAAATCGTGGGTGCAAAATGAGTTCTTCTGTCGCGCTTTTATAACTTTTGTGCCCTAAGTTGTCATTAATTCCCAACAACTCGTCATTATACAAAGACTGAGTTCATCGGTTGAGGTATAAATAACATCTTTGGTGTAGGCACAAAGTTTCGAGGTTGCTAGTAGCTTAGGTGACTTTACTGATGATTGTCGGTAAAGTGGCAATGACAACTTCTATCGGCTCAAGGATCACCAATGTCTGTCAATTTACACTTAGTGACTTGGCTTTTGTGTAATGCCCAATACATTTTGGTAAGTAGTGTTAACTTTTCTATGTGTGTTCGTTGATGGTAATTTATACCCATTAACCGATGGTTGTTTTTTAATAATATTTACAAGTAACAATATAGTGCATCTTCAATAATGCTAATTTGTCTATATGATTAATATGTACTAGAACTGATGCATAATATAACTTGTCATAATGCAGTTCCATACTTACTTGTGTAACTTAGTTGGAAATAGTGATGCCACTAGATCCATTGGATGGGGCATCATCATTTGCATTGCTTGTTCCAGTACCTTCAGTGTTTGTGGCCTTTACTCACATCTTGTTTCTCATCTTCTTGATGTAATCAATGGTGTTTCCATTGGGGTAAGTGCTTGTTTCTGTCAATCGATCTTTGCGATCTTTTATCAGATGTCCAACCTTATGACAATGTAAGCATGTCATACCTAGATTGAACCATCCTCTTGGTCTTCTAGTCCATTTTCTCATACAGTTGGAAGATATATGACCATACCTTCCACATGTGCAATTTACCCATGTTTTATAGTCCCAAACATATGAGTTACCGACTCTTGTCGATTTATAGCTATTATCAGGTTCTTTTGGTGTCCATGCTTTCTTATTCTTTTTCTAGAGCTCTTGATATGTATGTCCATTCATTTTGTAGGTAGGATAGTATTTGTCCATGTAGGTTTTCTTCTTTGGATTTGTCATCTTGGATCTACATTCATATGCCTTGTGTCCTTGCTTGTGACATTTATAACAATTACCAATGAAAGTAGATTGTGATTGAGGAATACCTTTCATTTTGTTTTTGCAAATGTCTGAGGTGTGGCCTAGTTTTCCATAGTGATTTCATGATAGCTTCTTGGTCCTTGGAGTTGCATAAACATTCCTTTGATCTGATTGATTAGATGATTCTCCATTGTCGGTGTACCCTATTCCTATGTAGTTGTTGACTCTTCTTTGACCATCAAGGAAATCATCCATTCTTTTATTGCTATCTTCATCTTTCTTGATCAATTCATTATGTTGATTCTAAATTTTTACTTCGTTCTTTAGTTTTTCATTCTCTTCCCTTTGCTCACCGATGATCTGTATTCTTTCAATGAGTTCAGTAATTAATTTGTTTTCCTCTTGACTCATAAGAATAATCTGGTTGGTAATCTCATGGTGATGATCATTAAGTCTCTGAATCTCTAATTCTTTTTCTTGTAGCTTCTTTGTAATTTTTCTCCCATCATCAATAGCCAATGTTCTCTCTGATTTATCTTTTCTTGAATCATTCATGACATCAATCATTTTTATCATTTGAGTCTCTTGCCCAATTTGCAGCATTTTGATTTTCTCTGTCAAATGTAGATTGACTTCTTATAGACTTGTAATCTCTTCTACTAATGTGTCTGAAGCTTTGCTTGATGGTTCAGCATAGTTGAAGTAATTTGGAATCTCCTTTTCTTGATAATCCTTTTCATTAAGCCTATTTTCCATAATCTTATTCATCAAGCAACTTTTTCATGCTTACTCTCACCTCTTTATACTGCTCATAGTAAATCTAAATTTGTAACTGCTCATTCTTAATAGTCTTGTCCAGTCTGTACTTTTCCATTGTGTTGATCTTTTCTCTTAAGTCTTTAAGCTTTTCAAGAAAGAGACTTAGCTCTGATACCAATTGTTGGAATTATTGGAATGATGTACTAAGAGGGGTGGGGTGAATCAGTACCTCTAAAACTTTTTATGTGGTTGGCCCATTAACCTTTGTGTCATTAGATTTGTATATTCCTATCTATCTATTCATCTTTCCTTATGTATGTGAAATCATAATATAATTTCTTTACATGTGTAAACATTCAAGAAACATAACTGAAAGTAAATAACACATGACACATGATATGATATCGTAGAAAACTTCTGTTAGGAAGTAAAAATTGCAGTGGGGATGTCTACCCACAAAACTTCACTATCTGCAAATAAGAAGGGAGCCGGTTAAGGCTTACAATTTGATCACTTCTGATGATCTACCCTATTAGGATTATTAGAGTGGAGACCTGTTAGGATCTACTTCATCTGAAGCTTTAGCAACACTGTTAAGTGTGCACTCTGTTAAGAGATTTATCAAGAACTGTTAAGTCCACCTTCTACAAAAGGATTTTAGATGTGATGCACTTATTAGAATGCAACTATAATATAAATGTTGATCTGATAGTGTATGCAATCTCTAATTACTGATAACAAATCCTGTAAATCTTACAATGTAAATGTAATCACCTTGAGTGATTGAGTGATACCTTGTCTCTGCTCGTCGGTAGCCTTTCTGTGTTCTTGAGAACTGATTGATTTGTTTCTGAACTTTGCATGAATTCTCTTATGTTTCTTAGATGCTCTCCATGGCTACAATCATTTTTCCAAGTTACTTCATTGTTATTACAAATGATTGAACATCTATTTATACTAGTTTCTAGCTCTATTCTTGATTCAGGCTTTTCAAATTAACTCTAGATCCAAGCTTTACAACTCGACCTTGATCTTTAGTTAGTTATGATTTAGATCTATTAGGATGCTTTAAAACATTTACAATATGCTTGCTTGACCCTCAAGTAAAGTTTTAAAACAAATAAAAACTCTAAAAATAGAATTACAATGTTTGATCTAACATGTAAAGTCAGATCCACTTTTTGTGGGTTCTTTAACTTACTGTTGGTTCTGATGGTTGGGTTGTTCTGTCAGTCTGTCAATTTTATTTCATTCTTTTCTCTATCGGTTATCTACTCCGTTGGTGTCCCTTAATTGAACTATTTGTCAGGTATGCCTTTTCTATTCTATCAGTGATGTTCACAAAAATGTACTGTCGGTAATGTCCTTTATGCTTTGTTGTCAGTTGAGCTCTTGTCAGTATTCATTGGGAAATTCTATACTTCATATTTTCACAATAGACATTGTCATCTTGTCGGGTATGCTTGTTGTCCATCGGTTATGCCTATATAGATGATCTTTATCATGTTTTTCACTCTAAGTATACTAATGGAAAAACTTAATGTCATCATATGGAATAATTCTAACTCTGGCCTATCTTTTGAAGTTTATTTGGTTGACCAACAAATGCTTACAGGAAACCCCACTTACCCAAATCCCTAGAGAAGACGAACTGAGATAACCAGCTATCCCCCCAAACAAAACAATCATGACACCCAACTTAGCTCCCGCACCGTCAAGACCTGACTCTCATGTGCTTGGAGGCCTGGAGAATATCATTTCTCCAAACAACCTTTACAGGCAAAGTTGGCCGGTACCCCGATACTTGGTGACAACTTACATCTGTTGGCGGACCCAGTCACAAACCCCTGTCAACAAGTTCTTTGTTCAATGGAAGCATTTTGGCTAGATTTTCTTCTTTAAGAGATGAAATAATGGGTGAAGAAGTAAAGGCTATAGGAGAAACATTGTTAGACATAGGTTCATGAATTAGATCTTGCTTGAGAGTAGTATCTTTCTCTTCATTCTTTTGATCAAAGATAGGATGGCCATGACATTGTTCTTGATCAAAGATGGGTTTGTTGTGCTTAAACACTTCTTTTTTTAATAAGATAAAGATATAGATGGCTCATGTTCATAAAGAAAAGGAAAGATTGATCTTAATGATGGCTTGTTAGATGATGTATCCTTTTATTTTTTCCTCATCCTTCTTTAAGGTTGATGTGTCATAATTATGAGGAAGCTTAACTCCTAATCAAGCTAAGTTTATGAAATATGTTTCTTTATCCCTCTTCAAGAGTTTTTCCATGACTTCAAGGAATATGGGATCTTGGGATTCCTCAACTTCATCTTTGGTTACTTCTTCATCTTGATGCCTATGGAAATTTTGGTCTTTGTTTTCCATAGGATTGATTCGTATTTCAAATAGATTCATCATCATAGATATTTGAAAGAATTTGGTCTATCTATTGCACTGGACACAAAGTAATCCTCAAAGGATATCCAAATATGATCTTGAAATTTTCCAAAAACCCTAGGAGATAGTCACTATTTTACTGTCTCAGTCTATACGTGTTTCTTTACTGTTGGTACGCAGCACTTGGTAGTTATTTACGCACTCACTGCAATGATGTTATGCACAACTTTGAGAGTTAGTACGCATAATTTGATTGTTGATACGCAACACTTGAAATTTTTATGCATCAATTGGCAGATGACTATATTCAATTTAAAACTTGGTACACACCACTTGGGTTGTTAGGCATCATAGAATTTTTGGTATGCGTGACAAGAAAGATTATAAGCATCACTTCCCGAGGAAAAGTTATATGTCATTATTTTGATGGATTTTTAAAAATGTAAATTGGTGATCATATTTCTAGGATGCTTTCTTATTTGAAAAAAGTAGAAACAAACACAACACACACTACACAAAAAAATATTTATCCTAAACCACACAAAGTGTATGTTCTCGGATGTTGTTACAGGCCTTGACAAGAAAAACTTCCAACCAAGCTACCTAAGGTCAATTTTGGCTCTTAACATGGCTTTAAGAGGTAAGCTTGCTACTTAACCAGGTTTTAATGTAATTTTTGTTCAAACAAATGATGAGTCTTTTATACCCCCATTACTGTTGGAAATAATCAAGACTAACCAAGTTACTGAGAGGGGAGGAGTGAATCAGTAACTCTTAAAACTTTAAAACATTTCTGCACATGTATATACTTTGACCATTCATTCATCTAATCTACTGCAAGCATGAAAATATAATCATTCATAACACATAAACACAAAGATTTGGTGACCCAAAAACCTTCCAAATAGAAAGTAAAACTGGGGTGGGGATGGTACCCACAAAACTTTGGTACTGCAATATAAAGTTGGCCGGTTAAGGCTTACAATGATCACTTCTGATGATCTACCCTGTTAGAAGCAATT
>MU225695.1:1011533-1023857 GCA_018584345.1 Thuja plicata
ATAACAAATGCTCCTAAACATGATATGCTAGATGTAATGCAAATGCTAAAATTCTCTCAAAAAGCTCTCAAATGCTCCTCATATGCTCTCAATGTGCCTATAATAAGGATGCTTTTGCTCTTGAATTATTGGATCCCAAACACAAAGGAAATGGCTTATATTTATAGCATTTTTCCAAGGGTAGGGGGTAGAGTGAGTTGATCATGATCAAAGCTTGGTTAAGTCAAAAGCTTTGAGGTGTTCTCAAATGGAGGGAAAGGTTGTTGGTTGTCTCAAAGATATTAGGAATTAAATAGCTCCATCATTTAATTAAATTAGCCATGGAAGGGTGATTGAGTTGGATTTGATCTTTTTGATTTGAACTATACAATTGAAAAATCAATTGCATAATTTGATTAATCCCTTTAGGCTTTGCATTTAATTATTTGATTTCATGATTATTTGATCTTTTAATTTGATTTGATTTTTGTCCATTTGATTTGCATTGAGATGAGATTTTAAGGCATTTGGCTGAGATTTATAGTTTGGAAAGCTTGAGATACACCTGGTCAATTTTAGGTGTCTACATAAATCAATTTTTATTCCTTTGGCTTATCCTATTTTGTTTTTATCCATAATTATGTTGTCTTTTCCAGAAATTGTACAAGCCGAGATCATATTTTATTCTTGAGATGTTGAGCTTGTTGATATTTTGTATATCTAAAGAGCCAAGACTTTACCAGTGCATGTAATGCAGACAAGACATTCCATCTATTATTCCTTTGACAAGGTTGTATTCTGCAGTTTCCCAGATGGATGGCGGCTAGATCAGATTTCTCAACTTTTTTATCACAAAAATTGTTTATTATTGAAATATATTATTTATTTATGTCAAGTATTAGATTAAGTTTTATCCCTAACCCTAAATGAGCCAAATCTTGTTTTAGTCCTTGATATATAAAAGGACTTCCAAGATCATTTAGTAGAGGCTGGGAAAAAAATTTGGGCAAGTAGCATTAGGCATAAAACTTTTTTACTATTTTCCAGTGAGTATAGCAGATGTATATCTAGATAGTATTATCATAGAAGAGAAATTTGTAGGTCTTTTGCATTTATTGAAGTGGCATATGTTATGAAGCATTTTTAAATTGAAACTAAATTATTTGTACTTAATAAAGAATCTCATATGTAAGTCTCTCCTTGGTGCCTACCTGTTGAGTTGTGAATCTTCTGATTCATTGCATGGAATTTATCTATGTATATGCCATTAGTCCTTAGTTTTGATCTAGGATCAAATCAAATAATGCTTTGGATATGACATAATTTTTTTGGGTTTGTCTACAGAAGGATCTTATAAGAAGTGTTTAGTCTAATTTATTTGTATTTATGGTTTTGATTCCTTGAAAATAGTTAGTTTATTTGTCTTGTATATGAACTAAAAAACATGTCCCAATGGATAAAGAATAGTTCATTAATTAGGATCTTCTAATTTGATACATATCTAAATAGATTTGGCTATATTCTACCTTATAAAAAACATCAAAAACATTTCAGTCCTTCTAAGGTTTGTGGTTGTTGGTTATGTGTCATGCATAGTAGTGAAGATTCATTGAATGAGTGGTTATCATTTCATACTTTCGTACCATTTATCTATTATTAAAATCCAGAATGTAAAGAGTTGTGAAATTTTGAATATTTGTCTGGATTAGGTGCACCCACCTTGGTTTTGCAGATCCAAAAGAGTAGAGGACAGTCTTGTCCTATAGTTGGTCCAGTTACCCTACAGAGCTCTCATGATTAGAGTTAACCATTCCTAATAATAGTCTCAACTTATATTGGTTTCTTTCATAGCATAACAATTTTAAACACTGATGTAATGCCCAGGTCTAGTTGTTATCGACAGTCAGCTTGACTGTGCTCTAAGGTCTCTTGCACAAACCTTATAGGGTATTATTTCACCCTAGCTTGAGTAAGTCACTAAGATCTTTACCTCAAGTGCCATAGACCAGGCTTACACTGTAAAGCTACTATTTCATGCTATGGAACCAATTGGGATGGGTTCCTCTTCCAAGCTAAACCGACGGGTTCAACCTAAAGAACACAACAATACATATTTCTCATGGAATCCATTAAATATGTTCTTTCTATTCACAAGAACTAATCTATTAGAGGATTATGTCTTCTTATTTTTTATATTTCTTCTCTCATTCTTCTTTTAACTACAAAATATTTTTAGCTATATATCCAACCATCAAAAATATCTCCAAAATATCTGATACTCATGGACAATTTCAACCACCCTACATAGGCAGCCAAACTGAGTAATAAATGACCCTTCTAAAATAGGAATAGGTGTCCCTAATCATTTCAAGAAAAAAAAACATGTAGAGAGTCATTACAAATGAACCAGCTGGTCACAAATGTCACATCTCGCATTTCCTAGGTCGTTAGCCGACATTACCGAATGCTTGAGTTGACTTTCTAAAATTGTTAATTTCCAACCCTGAGCGTAAGATCACAAACCTGACAAAAAAAACCAATGCTAATGGACATTACCAACAAGCATCACTAATGAGCATCACCAACAAGCATCGCCGATGAACAAAAACCAACAAGCATTGTCGATGAACAAAAACCAACAAGCAATGCCGACAAATAGAAACCAACAAACATCGCCGACGAATAGTATAACTTAACTGCAAAGCATCGATCTCTATTTGCTAGAGCCTTGTTTCATTTCTAAAGGTTTATAAGATACCTCAGCACACATCTTTACTAGGAAACAACTACCTAAGCAACTATGGTGTTTGTTCACCGGCTGACCTTAGTCATTACAAGAATGGTAGAACAAAACACGTTATAAACCAAAAATACCTTATAGCCTATAAATGTTCCTAACCTTAGGTGCTCTTGCACCATACTCCCCAAAAAAAAAGAAATCAACTTCCAGGTGATTGGAGCAAGTCAGGATTGATGCCCAATTTCTTAAAATCAGTTTCATGTATCCATGTAGCCTCTGAATCAGCTTTACCCTTCCATTTGACCAGATGTTCCATATAGGTTTGTTGTCTAGTCTGCTTGAAAAATATTGAATTCATAACTATTTCTGCCTTCAATTGTGGTGTAACAAGAAGTTTAAGCACTTTGAGATCCTCAGTATCTCCTGTGAGATCATAATCTCCTTCAAGAATTGGACCTTTATAGTATACCAAATCTGCCACTTTGAAAATAGGAGATAATCCTATGTCTGTAGGAAGATCAACTTTATAAGCATTAGACCCATATTTTTCCAATATTTCAAAAGGGCCTATCTTCCTCATCTTAAGTTTACTTGGAAATCCTTTCTACAATCTCACTTTATTGGGGTGTACCATAACCAAATCTCCAACCTAAAATTGAACATCTCTTTTCCTTGCATCTACCTTCTACTTGATATGAGTGGTACTCTCTATCAATGCTACTTTAACTGAGTCATGGACCTCCTTCATGGATTTAGAAAAATCTTTAGCATACCCACTCCTCTCTATATTTCTACCAAGATCCCTTAATTCACATATACCCCTGGGATGAATCTCATACACAATTTCAAAAGGGCTCTTTCCAGTGGACCTATTGACTGTATCATTGTAGGCAAATTCTGCTTGAGCAATTAACTAATCCCATGATTGTCCATACTCCTTGGTAAGGCATCTCAAAATATTACCTAAGCTTTGGTTCACCACTTCAGTTTGACCATCGGTTTGTGGATGGTAGGCTGAGCTAAAAAAAAGATTTGTACCAAGCTTCTGCCACAAAGTTTTCCAAAAATGACTCATAAACTTGGAGTCCCTATCAGATACAATACTCAAAGGTAATCCATGTATCTGTATTGCTTCTCTAAAGAACATATTGGCTATGTAACAAGCATCATGTGTGGTCTTTCATGGTCCAAAATGAGCCATCTTGCTAAACCTGTCAACAATTACAAAGATGTTGTCCATTCCTTGCTTGGTCTTTGGTAACCCGACAACAAAATCCACACTAAGGCATTCCCATGGTCTATTTGGAATATGAAGGGGCTGATACAATCCTGCATTGGATGAAGTCCCTTTTGCCTTCTGACAAACCATACAAGTCTCTACATACTTTTGGACATCCCGATTCATTCTTGGCCAATAGTAATACCTCTTGACCAATTCTAGAGTCTTATTCAACCCAAAATGTCCACTTAAGGAACCATTATGCTTTTCCTATACTAGATTCTCTCTCATGGAACCTCTTGGTACACAAATTTTTCCTCCCTTAAACAGAAGACCTTCTTGAAGAGTATACTTTGAATATTCACTATGAAAATGATTTTGATACTCTTGACATACCTTGTATGCTACTGCAAAATCTTCATCTGTTGGATATAGATCTTTGAAGCTTTCAATGCCAATGCTTCTTAGCTGAACTTCTTGCACTATGAGAAACCTTCTACTCAATGCATCTACCACCTTATTATGCACTCCCTTCTTATGCTTTATTGTGAAGGTAAAGGCTTGGATGTATTCCACCCATTTCATGTGCTTATGACTAAGTTTATCTTGTGAACTCAGAAAACTCAAAGCCTGATTATCGGTAAAGACAACAAATTCCTTGGGAAGGAGATAGTGTCTCCATTTCCTTAGTTCTTGCACTAATGTATACAATTCTAAATCATATGAGGAATAATTTTTCTTTGCATCACTGATTTTCTCACTATGAAAAGCTACTGGCTTTCCTTCTTGACTCAATACTGCACTAACAGCAATATTACCAGTGTCATATTCCACAGTAAACAATTTGTCAAAACTAGGAAGTGTCAAAATTGGTTGAGTCACTATTCTCTTCTTCAGATGCTCAAATCCTTAATTAGCCTTCTCATTCCATTGGAACTTGGCTTTCATACCTCCTTTAATGGTATCTAAAATAGGTGCACTAATCTCACTGAACTGTTTGATGAATTTTTGGTAAAATTGTGCCAAACCATGGAAGCTTCTTACCTCCGTAGCTGATTTTGGTGTAGGCAAATTCAAGATTGCTTCCACCTTTCTTACATCCATCTTCAAGTTACCTTTCGAGATAACAAAACTGAGATATACCAATTCTTGCTTCATGAATTCACTCTTTTCCAAGTTGATTGTCAACTTTTCTTCATGCAATCTCTGCATTACCGATTGAAAATATCTACAATGATCCTCTTTCATCTTGTTGAACACTAGGATGTCATCTAAGTACACTACAACCCATTTTCCAATGAAGTCCTTCAAAACCTCATTCATTAATCTCATAAATGTGCTTGGAGCATTTGACAACCCAAAAGGCATAACTAGCCATTCATACAATCCTTCTGTAGTCTTAAAAGAAGTCTTCCACTCATCTCCTCCTTTAATTCTTATCTGATGATATCCACTCTTAAGATCTATCTTGGAGTAATATATAGCTCCACCAAGACAATCCATCAAATCTTCTATCCTAGGTATTGGGAACCTATACCGAATAGTAATCATGTTTATGGCCATGGAATCAGTACACAACCTCCAAGTACCATCTTTCATCAGGGCTAAGACTATGGTAATAGCACAAGGACTTATGCTCTCTCTAATCAACCCTTGGTCAATTAGTTCTTGTATTTGGTAACAAATCTCTGCATTCTACTGTGGACTCATGTTATAAGAAGCTTTATTTGGAAGTGAGGCTCCTAGAATGAAGTCAATTTGATGACTAATAGATTTATAAAGTGGTAGGGTAGCTAGTTGACCATTACTAACTATGGCCTAGTATTGAGTTAAAAAACTTTGGATCTCTAAAGGCAACTCTCCCTTCTCATGTTCTCTCTCACCCTTTGGTTTTAGGACCAAAGCAAAGCCTACTCCATCTTCTTCCAATGTTTTTAGGAATTCTTTCTCACCGACCACTAGTAGGTTGGGACCTCTCTTTATTTCCTTCTCTTCTTCCAAGATTAACTGTACCCTGAAATTCATTCCATCCTTCTTGAAGGAATAGGAGTTCTCAACTCCACTATGGACTACACATCGGTCATATTGCCAAGGTCTACCCAATAGCAGATGACACGCATCCATGGGTAGGATATCACACAAAATTCTATCCCTATATCTCCCTATGGACAACTCTACCTAAGCTTGTTCATTGACTATTACATGTTGATCTTTATTCAACCAAGTAACTTTATAAGGATTAGTGTGAGGAATCCATGTCAATTTTAACTTCTCAATAGCTTCTAAAGAAACAATATTATCGGTAGATCTTGAATCTATGATAAATTTACAGACCTTACCGAGTATTTTTCAATTGACTCAAAACAAAGATCTTCTTTGGCTTGGCTCTTCCTTGATGGGCTCTTTTAAAAGTGTTCTCTGAACCATCAAATGCTCTCCCATCTCTGATCCTATGGGGAAATCTTTAGTCTTGCTGCTAGAAGACTCTTCTTGCACATAGTTAGCTCTTTTCTCTCCTCCTTGGGAAGTAGAGATCTTTGCAGGACACCGATATGCAGGATGCCCAAGTTGCTGACAATTATAGCACTTCATAAAAGAGAAATAAGATCCTCTTCCTTGGTCATTATTCCTTCCTCTTGAACTGTTATTCGGGCCTCCTCCTCTATTGTAACCACCTCTAGTGTTACTGGATTCTCCCTGATTCTTGATGAGTTTATTCTCACTCTGATTCTTAGCTTTAGGATTTCTTCCTCCATATCCTCCTCTATGACCTCTATTGTCTCTTCCTCTACCTCTACTATTTGATTCCTATTTATTTTTAAACTTCTCTTCCACTTTGAGGGCTAATCGATAGCATTGGTGGATAGTCTTGGGGCTTAAGAGACTAATTTCTTCTTGAATGCTCCATTTAAGGCCATTTTGATACCTTGCCATTTTTAGGCTTTCTTATTCCATCACATGGGACCTTAAGCATAGCTTATGGAATTATTCTATATAGGCACTAACCTCTAAGTCTTTATGCCTCAGATTCTCCCTTTTCTTATGTAGTTGCACTTCATAATCATCAGGAAGATAAGTTTCTTTCATCTTTTCCACCATACCTTTCCAACTGGTTATGGGGTTCTTGCCTCCCTTTGTCCTTTCATCTTGGATAAATTTCCACCAAGTGAGGGTAGTCCCTCTCAATCTTGTCTTGGCTACTCTAAATTTCTGAGCTTCGGTCACATTATCACAATCAAAGTGATTTTCAAGACCTTCTATCCACTCCATGATTAATTTTGGATCCATTTTGCCACTAAATAGAGGCACACCTTCTAAGGACTTACCACTCATTGCCTTTAATGCTTTCAAGAATAGTTCTTCTTGAAGTATTAGGTATGGATCTGGGATTATTTCCTCCTTGGCCATTTTTTTACCCTTCTCATTAGCTTCCCTCATTAGTTCACTAAATGTTGTAGTTTGAAGTTGCACTTCTCCCAGTTTGTACACCATTTCGGCTAACGTCTCCTTCAAGAGTTTGTTCTCCTCTCTTTGCACATCCACATTTCTTTCTATCTCTGCATTGGTCACCATATTGGATGAATTCATAGACTCTTCTGAAAATCACACCCAAACAACACAAGCCCAATTCTCAAACTTTAGCTCTAATACCAATCTAATATAATGCCCAGGTACAGTTGTTACCGATAGTCAGCTTGAATATGCTCTAAGGTCTCTTGCACAAACCTTATAGGATATTATTTCACCCTATCTTGAGGAAGTCACTAAGATCTTTACCTCAAGTGCCCTAGACCAGGCGTACACCATAAAGCTACTATTTCATGCTATGGAACCTATTGGGATGGGTTCCTCTTCCAAGCTAAACCAACGGGTTCAACCTGAAGAACACAACAATACACACTACTCATGGAATCCATTAAATATGTTCTTTCTATTCACAAGAAATAATCTATCATAGGATGATGTCTTCTTCTTTTTTCTATTTCTTCTCTCATTATTATTTTAACTATAAAAGCTTTTTAGCTATATATCCAACCATCGAAAATATCTCCAAAATATCTTATACTCGTGAACAATTTCAACCACCCTACACAGGAAGCCAAACTAAGCAATAAATGAACCTTCCAGAATAGGAATAATTGTCCCTAATAATTTCAAGCAAAATTGACATGTAGAGAGTTGTTTCAAATGACCTAGCTGGTCACAAACATCACATCTCGTGTTTCCTGGGTTGTTAGCCCACATTACCAAATGCCAGAGTTGACTTTCTAAAATCATCACTTTCCAACCCCAAGTGTAATATCACAAACCTGACAACAAAAACTAATGCCAATGGAAATTACCAACAAGCATCACCGATGAGCATCACCAACAAGCATCGTCAAAAAATAGAAACCAACAAGCATTGCTGATGAATGGAAACCAACAAGCATTGCCGACGAACATAAACCAATGGATAGAAACCAACGGATAGAAACTAACAGACACAAACTAATGGACATCACCGATGAACAATATAACTTAACTGCAAAGCATTGATCTCCATTTTCTAGAGCCTTCTTGCATTTCTAGAGGTTTATAAGATACCTCAACACACATCTTTACTAGGAAACAACTACCTAAGCAACTATTGTGTTTGTTCATAGGCTGACCTTAGTCATTACAAGAACAGTAGAACAAAATACCTTACAAACCAAAAATACCTTCTAGCCTAGAAATGTTCCTAACCTTAGGTGCTCCTGCACCAAACACCAAAAAAATGGCAACTCTTCTAAGGAAAGAGAAATAAAAATCTTGCTAAACCTTTCAAGGAATCTCTGGTATTCTATGATTTATATCATTTAGCCCATCCAAGTCACCAAAAAAATTGAAACTCCACTGGGGAAAGAATAGAAAGGTCTTGGACCTCATCAGGAAGAATCTGGTACAAATAAACTAAATCAATTTTTAGATAGAGTTAGCCCATTTGAGTCACCAACAAAATGACGACTATGCTGGGGAAAGAGAAATAAAATTGCTAAACCTTTCAAGGAGTCTATGGTATTCTACTATTTATATCTTTTGACCCATCTGACTCACCAACAAAATGACAAATTTGCTAGGGATTTGACTTTTAAAAGAACAGAGTTAGTCTTGTTTAGTCATATTGCAATATTCATATTAGCCAAGTGTTGTATTTTCCCAACTTGTTTTGGGTGGTGACTCTAAGAAATATCTACAATAAGTGTTGAGTGATAGTTAATATTTCTACACATTTTTCCAAATATAAATACCAGATCTAGAGTAAAGGAACATCCTAGAGATGTTCGAAGGTGGACTTCCAACTACTTCTAGGAATAGACAGTCTTGGAGAGAAAAGAAGAACAAAGATAATATAGATAATCCATCTCCAAGAAGACAAGAGGAGAACACTAGGAGAGAAGATCCAACTCAAAATATTCATGAAGGAAACACATCAAAATATGAAGAGGCTCCAGAATTGGGATTGGATGCATATTGAGATATTAGTTCTCCTAGTCAGAAAGAAGAACAAGAATTTGATACTACATCACCAAATTCTAAAGATTCCTTTGAAGATGAAGATGAATATAATAGATACCTCCAAGAGAAGTGGGCCATTAGAAAACAAAGAAAGAAACAGAAGTCCAATAAGAAAAAACAAAATTAGAAAAGTGTTGATAGATTAAGGAGGCGAGCATTAAGACATCAAACAACAAATTATGTAGAAATACCTAAAAAGGAACAAGAGAAACCTATCACTCACCAAAGTATTGATGCTCAAGGTTCTAAAGATAAAGGAAAGAAGAAGGTGATAGGAATTAAAATAGATGAACCCAAAAGTCACAAAGTTTCAATAGATGAAATGTCTAAATTGGCCATTGACCTTGAGAAATCCAAAAGGGAGAAGGAAATCGTGGCCAAAATACTGGAGAAAGCAAAGGAAGATGTTGCTACTTTAGAAATGAAGAAGAAGATTGATTTCCTCATGCAATCTTCTGGACTTTCTCATGATGGTGCTAAAAATACCTCAACATCAAAAGCCAAAGCATCTACATGCAAAAATGATGAAAAATTCCAAAGGAGATCTTTTCATACAGAAAGGTACAAACATTTTTCTTGTATTGATATTCATGGTTATCCCAATGCAGTCCCAAATGAGAATGGGGATAGACTTCCAAAATTTGCTGGAAATAATGTTATTACTTGTGAGGTACAATTAAGAAAATTTATTGATATCATGGATGACCTTAACATCATACATGAAGATGTCTTGACGAAACTTTTTGTTCAGTCTCTAGTTGAAGATGCTAGGGACTGGTTTAGAGGGTTATCTCATGGTTCTGCTGGGTCTATGGATGAATTGATAGATTTATTTAAAGATCAATATGGTGATAAGACAAATGAGGGATTCTTGTTAAATGAATTTAACAATATAAAGAAAAATTCAAATGAGAAAGTTGTTGAATTCAATACAAGGTTCCAAAGAGCTATGCATAGGCTTTTCCAAAAAATAAGGCTATATGAAAAGGTATGTCTTGCTACCTATTTAAATTCTTATGATTCTAAAATGGGATATTATCTCTGAGACAATAATCTAAGAAGCCTTACTGAAGCCTATAAGATAGTTGTTAATATAAAAATCAATAGAAAAGTATAAGGAAAAATGGGTAGAAGGAATGATGGGCGGCTTAATAGGATTAGTCAAAAGGAACCAGAACATAAAGATTATAGAGATCTATGTAATAGTAGGTCATCCCACAACAGTTATAGTCAGCAACCAAAAATACAAAGTTATCCTTGTGGTACCCAATTTAAGGATGGGAAACCTATTGTCCCACAAACAAAGGACAAGCCTAATAATAGGACTCTTAATCCTCTGCACAAAAAATTTGTTAATATGTGTAATGATGATTATTGGTGTGAAGCTTGTGAATCCCCACATAATCCTGATTCTTGTGTTGTTTCTCTAAATATGAATAAAAATAAGGAATAAGGAGAGGAGGAAGGTGAATTGTGTGATTAAAATGATTGTGCTATAAATTATTCTTATTCATGTCCTGATGTAGATTTTGACGATGAAATTGAGAACCATGACATGTATGGTTCACAAGGTAGAGTAGAAGTATATCATAAATAATTTTTGTCTACTAGTGAAGAAGAAAAAGTTGATAATTGTTGTAAATGAGTTGAGTAACTAAGAGAGGAGGGGTGAATCAGTTACCACAAAACCAAATCCAAGTCCCTTAGATGTCTTAAACAAATTTATCATTGTTTCTCAGTTAACACAGATATTCTACTATCACTCGGTTAACATAGCAAATCTTAAGATATTAACTGTGATTATCCTTTAGTAATTAATTGAAGAAACATAAACCATAAATCAAATAAAATGTACACAGATAACACCAAGATTTAACTGTTAGAATGAATTTAGAACAACTGAGAGGGGGGGTGAATCAGTTATCCTCAGGTCTAGATGTAGCAAATAAAACTTTTCTATATTTCAGATCTACTCGGCAGCAGTAGCATATGTCAACAACTTTAATTATGCAATTCACTATTAATTGAAATTAACTTGCAGAAACATAACAGTAAAGCAAACCATAAGCATTCACACAAGTTGACACAAGTATTTAACGTGGAAACCCAATATGGGAAAAACCACCAATAACATGCTACCAAGTTTTCACTCTTCTGAAGTGATGCCCTGTGAGGAGCCAACCCTGTTAAAGGTTACAATAACACATTTCTAGGTGTGACCTAGTTAAAGGATTTAATCACCCTATCAGGAGTGGCCTTGTTAGAGGACTTATAACATTCCACCTGAATGTCACCTTGTTAGAGGATTTATACAAATGACTGTTAAGTCAACCTTGTTAAAGGATTTAACTGATACAATGGTAAGAAAGTAATCAGCAATTTTTGATCTGGTACATACAACTTACTTTGAAAATTTAGATCCAATTATAGCTCTGATGTTAACTTACTGAGTATCCTGCATTGTCATTTCAACCTTCTGATCTGCTCAGAAATCCGTCAAGCAATCACACATGCAACTTTCTACTTCTGCCTTTTTGCCTTCTCTACTAGATCATGTCAAACAGTAAATCAACTATGCAAACCTCTTGCATACACATCCACTTCACCACGCTGTGAAAATAACCCCTTGAGGTTATCATATACCTCTTTATCTAGGTCAGATAAATCTTTTGCAACTTAAACAAGATCGTAGATCTTAGGTTAGGTTAGATCCAATGAATCATTCCATCTTTGCATTACATTTACTTCTCCAAAGTAGTCTCTAATTAAATCTTGAAACCATGCATTAATTACAGTTACCCATACATTAAATGGCATGGATCAATCTTTAATTAACATTACATAT
>MU225695.1:1033054-1044432 GCA_018584345.1 Thuja plicata
GTGTTTTGTAACCTTTAACAGGGTTGGCTCCTAACAGGGCTCACTTCAGAAGAGTGAAAATCAGTAACTAGTTGCATTGGTGGTTTTCCCAAATTGGGTTTCCATGTTATATCTGGTGTTACTTGTGATTCATTTTATTCATTTTATGCATGTCTATAACAGTGAATGTTTAAAGAACAATATAAGGTTAATTTACTGAGTAACAGTAATGTATATTGAAGACATCTAAGGGACTTGTGGATTTATTTTTGTGGTAACTGATTCACCCCTCCCCTCTCAGTTACTCCATCAATATTTCCAACATGTGTCTGTAATCACACTGATATCTTTCTATTTATGTTCATCTGTAGAACTCCCTCTTTCATCAGTAATCTCTCCCTCTTTTATAATGATCTCTCCCTCTGTATCTTCTTTTCTGTAATCTCTCCCTCTTTGACAACAATGCCAAATACATTGACATCTTCATCATGAAATTTCTTATATTCTAAACTTTGTATCATGACATTCCTATCATCTTGCTTATGACTGATTTTCTTTTTATGTCCTTGTCTATCTTTCACAACTTTAGGCAGCATCCTAAAATGTGACTGTCTGTGCATCAATGTGAAAAATATTCTGAATATAATATTTGATGCAACAGTACCATTTTGAAATAATTAGCCTCATTTAGGGGAATCACCCCTAATTTACCTTGCAGATACTCATGAGCATCCTTGGGTAGTGCCTTTGTAAATATGTCAGCTAACTGTTCCTTAGTGTTCACATACTCCAGTCTCACTTCCTTCTTCTAAACTAGCTCCCTCAAGTAATGATACTTGATAGCTATATGTTTTGTCTTAGAGTGCATTACAGGGTTCTTAAAAATATTAATGGCACTCGTGTTATCACAATATATGACAACAGGTTTTGTGACCTCTTCTTTCATACCTTTTAGTAGTATCTTTAACCACACAATATTAGAGCAATTAACTATTCCTACAACATACTCGGCTTCAGCTATAGATTGTGAGGTGTAGTTTCATTTCTTTCTTATCCAAGAGACTAATATTTTTTCCCAAAAGAAATGCTCCTCCTGTGGTGCTTTTTTTGTCATCTACATTTCCAGCTCAATCAGAATCAATATAAAATCTGAGTTCAAATTTCTCATTCCTTCTGTAATATAGACCATATTCATCTATTCCTTTTAAATATATCAGAATCATTTTTACTGCCATTATATGAGTTTCCTTGGGATTGGCAGAAAATCTAGCAACAATTCCAACAGCTAATGCAATATCAAGTCTATTGTGTACAACATATTGCATTTTTCCAATCATTGATCTGTACAGTGTTTGATTTACTTCTTTTGTCTCATCATTTTTTGTTAACTTTTGTCTAGTAGCCATGGGTGTACTCACTCATTTTGAATCTTCCATTCCAAAAGTTTTTAGTATCTCTTTGACATATTTTGATTGAGTAATATAGATACCATTCTTCATATGATATATTTGTAAACCAACAAAAAAAATTATCTCACCAAACATAGACATCTCAAATTCAGTTTGCATCTCCTTTGCAAATGTTTGGCATAACATATCTTGTCCACAAAAGATAATGTCATCAATGAAAATTTCAGCTAATAAAGTACCTTTACTTTACTCTGTCTTCAAATAAAGATTGTTGTTGTCATTTTTTCTTGCAAATCCAATCTTCATCAGATAGTTGTGAAATCTTTCATACCATGCTCTAGGTGCTTGCTACAGTCCATATAGTTCTTTTTGTAATTTGCAAACCATATTCCTTTTTCTTGGGTCAACAATTCCATCCGCTTGTTCAATGTATACTTCCTCTTCTAATATTCCATTCAGAAATGATGACTTCACATCCATTTGATAGAATTTAAATCCTTTGTATGCCGCATATGCAAGTAAGGTTCTTACACCTTCCAATCTTGCAACTAGAGTGAATGTCTCTCCACAGTCAATTCCTTCCTCTTGTGCATAACCCTTGCATACCAGTCTAGCTTTATTCCTTGTTACCTCACCATGCTCATTCGGCTTGTTTCTGAATAACCACTTAGTACCAATTATATTTTTATTATTCGGCCTAGGTACAAGTGTCCAAGTATTGTTCTTTTCAATCTGTTCAATTTATTCATTCATGGTTTGAATCTAGTCTTCATTTTCTAAAGCATCTTTTACTGTTTTAGGCTCAGAATCACATAATAAGCAGGTATCTTCTCTCAATTTGCTTCTTGTCATGACTGTAGAATCCTTTTCTCCTATGATTTGATCAATTTTATGGTGCCTTCTAACATAATTTTCCAAAGTAGGTTCTCTTTGTGCTTCATATTGATCATTCATGTTTAATCCAGGTTGAAACTATGACTCGACATCTCCATCAGATAGCTTAGCAGTCACCTCCTGCTGCCCGACAATTTTGTTCTCTGACTTGGCAGGTTCAGCCTGTTGCTCGGCAACTTCATTCTCAGTTTCATTAGAATATTCTTCATCAGGATAGGTGAATGATTTGTGAATCTCAGGCTCAGTCATGCTTTTAGCTTCATTTCTTTCTGCATATTCATCAATTCTAACATTTGCACTTTCCACAATTTTGTTAGTGTTAGAATTCAAACACTTGTATGCTTTACTTTTTGTTAAATATCCAAGAAATATAGCTTCCTCACCTTTAGCATCAAGTTTCCCATTTATTTTATCCTTCAGTATGAAACATCTACTTCCAAAAACTTTAAAATATCTTACGCTAGGTGCATATCCATACCATAGCTCATAAGGTGTAGCATTTGTACTTTTCTTGACTTTTACTCTATTAAGGGTATAAACTATTGTACTTACAGCTTCTCTCCAATATTCATGTGCAATATTTTTCTCCATCATTAATGTTCTGGCACAATCCATGATAGATCAATTTCTTCTTTTAGCTATACCATTCTGAGGTGGTTTCCTAGGTGCAAACAATATCTATCTTTTTATCCCTCTTTCATTGCAAAAATTGTTAAACTCATTAGAAATAAACTCATCTCCTCTGTCACATATTAGACATTTTAGACTCTTACATGTCTCCTTTTCAACTTTTGCCAAGTACCACTTAAACAACTAGAATACATCAGATTTTTCTTTAAGAAACATAACAGTCATCATTCTATAGTAATCATCAACAAATAAGATAAAATATTTGTCTCCCCAGTAAATTTTCTCACCAATAGGTCCACAAAATTTAGTATGAACCAATTCTAAAATATCTTCAGAAGTATGAGTTTTACTCTTAAAACTAGATTTAGTCATCTTTCCCAATTGACATTGCTTGCACATTGCATTTTCAGGTTTCTTTAACTTAGGCAGCCCTCTAACCTTTTTCAATTTTCTTATTCTTACCAAGTTATCAAAGTTTACATGACATAACCTTTTATGTCATAACCAAACATCACTATATTGTGCAAACAAGCATGTCTCAACAGTTAAATCTAGATAAAACAAGTTACCTTTTGTCTACTCACCACTTCCAACTAATTATCTAAAGGAATCATAGATATTTTCTTTCCTATGATGGAATTCAACTCTGTAACCAAAAGTATTCAGCTATGAAACACTCAATAAGGTATACTTTAGATCATCAACCCAATATACATCATCACATCTGATTTTGTCAGTCAATTGAATCGATCATTTCCCTTTGACACGACATGGTGTATCATTTCCAAATTTAACATAACCACCTTTACACTGATCTAAGGTTTCAAATTTATTTTTATCACCATTCATGTGATGTGAATAACCACTATCAATAATCCAACAATCACCTTTACTCATATAAGAAATTAGTGCATTTTTCTCATCATCATCATAATCATCTTTCATTGCAACATACACAACTTCTACATCATTTTCATCAAATTTATTAGATTCATTCTCAGAAGCTTCTTCAGCTATATAACAAGATTTCTTACCTTTATCTTTGTAATCCTTGTACTTCTTGAAGTCTCGGTCATCCTTTCTGTCTTTATACTTGTTGTCTCTTCTCACATCTTTGTCATTCTTATTAGGACATCTTGCAGAAATATGACCAACTTTGTTACATGAAAAACAAATAATAGGAAGTTTACCTTTGAATTTTCCTTTTCCTCTTAATAGTCTTCTTGCCATAAGTGCCTCAAGTTCTTCTAGATCATCATCAAAAGTGTCATTTTCACTATACACACATTTATTTCCTTTGTTTGATTTGTTGAGGACCGTCTAGGACTTGAATGCAGATTCAATGGCTTGTGGAGTATAGTTATCAAAATTTGACATCTCAAATGCAGTAAATCTTCCTACCAAACTTTCCAAAGTCAAATTTTTGTTAAGAGTACATCTTAGTTCTTGAATTGCAGATACTCTAATAGCATTTCTCATGATAGTGTTATCATCAATGTTTCCTTTAGCTCCTCTAATAGCATTTACAACTTCCTTTATCCTACCATAATATGAAACTATATTTTATCCTTCTTTCATTTTCATTTCATCAAACTTACCTCTCAAGATTTCAGATTTGGCTCTTAGCACATTTGTGTCACCTCCATAGATGGTTTCAAGGGCATCCCACATTTTCTTTGTGCATGTACAGTCCCTTATGTCTTTGAACTCATGATAGTTTAGGGATGATGCAATCTCCAACATTTCTTGATTATGTTCTTTCTTTTCTCTTAACTGTGTAGCATTGAGAACTCTTGTAGGGGCTACATATTCTTGATCAACATGATGTTTAGAAAAATCACCAACACTAGCCAAGTGAAATTTCATCAAAATTTGCCATGCAGGAAAGTTATCCTTGTTCAACTTTGGTACCTCGCTTTTATACATCTTGATCTTTTGCTCTAAGTACCTTCAAACTTTTCAAGAGAACTAAAATCTGATACCAATTGTTAGAATGAATTTAGAATAACTAAGAGGGGGGGTGAATCAGTTATCCTCAGGTCTAGATGTGCCCATTTAAAAATTTATACCAATTTGAACAATTCATATCTACTTGGCAGCAATAATATAAAAGTGTGCAGTTTACTTTACTAATGAAATAAGCTTGCAGATACTTAATAGTAAAACACAACATAAACATTCACACAATTTGACACCATGATTTAACGTGGAAACCCAATATGGGAAAAACTACCAGTAACATGCTACCAAAGTTTTCACTCTTCTAAAGTGAGCTCTGTTAGGAGCCAACCCTATTAAAGGTTACAAAATACACTGTCAAATGTGACCTGGTTAAAGGATTTAATCACCTTGTCATGAGTGGCCTTGTTAGAGGACTTAGAAAATTCCAATATGAACGTCACCTTGCTCAAAGGATTTATACAATGACTATTAGGTCAACCTTGTTAAAGGATTTCAACTGATACAATGGTTAGAAATTAATCAGTAGGTTTGATCTGATTCATACAACTTACTTTGCAATCTAGATCCAATTCAACTCTAATGCTAATTCACTGAGTGGCCTCCATTCTCATCTTAAACTCCAAATCTTCTTTGGAATTTGTCAAGCAATCTCTCTCTGCTTCTCTTCTCAGCCTTCTTTTCTTAGATCTTTCCAATTAGTCAATTAACCATGCAATCCACTTGCATACTTTGCATTCATAGCTCTACTCCATGAATAACCCCTTGAGGTTATCGTATACCTCTCCATCTAGGTCAGATACATCTTTTTCCTCTTAATCAAGATTGTAGATCTTAGGTTAGGTCAGATCCAATGGATCTTTCCATCATTACATTACCATTTACTTCTCCAAATTTGTCTTTAATTAAATCTTGAATCCATGCATTAATTGTGGTTACCCATGCATTAAATAATGTGACTCAATCTTTAATTAACTTTACATACCCCAATAAAATCAACCAATTCGGCCAGATATCTCAAATCTCATCAATAATAAAAATATTGTTTCTCAGCCAACAATGTGTTCTTCCGCTCGGTCGCCTCTGTATTCCTTAGCATTTCACTAGCACTTGGCCATCACTGGCTTTTCTCAGCATCAACTTCGCTTTGCTCGGCATCAACTTCTCAGTGAATTGTTAGTGAAAGATAAACAACATATCACTTTGCCAATGTGACAAATTATCAAGTACCCTTGTGTTTATCCATAACTCAACTGTTTCCCTTGGTCTTCTTGTTATCCTTTTCTTCACATCAATAGCTATGGTACTCAAACAGATAACAATAGTCTCACCAGTTAAGTTTTGACATCAATGACAAAACAATAATTTTTTCTATTGTAGCTTTCCAAACAATCTTTCCAACAATATATATATATATATATATATATATATATATATATATATATATCTGTGTGTATATGTGTGTGTGTGTGTGTGTGTGTGATAAGCCTTGTCAAGTCAGCCTTAATATCCTTCCAAATAAATGATAAAACTCAAGTTTGTCGGCTTCATACCATCAAGTGTCCATAAAATATAAACCATTGTTAGTCATCTATCACTAAAAGCATAACTCGGTCAATACTAAAATCCTTCAATGCTTGACCAAAACTGTAATTCCTGAGTGAACTCGGTTAGAACTAAAATTCACTTTGGTCATCTTTAATGCCTAAGAGAGCTCGGCAAACACTAACTATGCTCAGATAGGATTAGACATATATGTAAACATCACTATACTCGTGTAAAGATCAATGAAAATACACAATTGAATAATTGTCATCAATAATCTCCCTCTTTGGAATTGATGGCAACACAACATGTCATAATACAAAGAGTTATAGAGAAACAGACATAAGAATCAATTTTTATTAATGTCCTTAGCTTCATTCTGATTGTTATCCAAAAACTCCCTCTGTCATCAATCTTTGAAATATAGATTTCTCCCTCTTACATTAATCTTTGTTCTATGATAAAGTTCTCCCTCTGTCATTAATCTCTCCATCAATAATCTTTATGACACATCATTAATATCTCCCTTTTTGACAACCAATGCCAAAGACACTATCTGATATATGTATCCAATGAAGTTTTAATGTACCTCTTTGTAATGATTCATATGAAATACACTCTTGATAATTGCATCAACATGTTAAATATATTTTGTAGCTTAGTTGATGCATCACTAAACTATGTTTTAGTGAGCCTTAGTTAGGGGAATCACCCCTATCTTTCCTCTAAGATACAAAAATACATCCTTATGTAATGGTTTAGTGAATATTTCTGCAATTTGTTCTTTAGTGTTCACATATTCTAGTCTTACTTCTTTGTCCTGAACCAATTCCCTCAAGAAATGATACTTAATTGCAATATGTTTAGTCTTAGTATGTATCACAGGGTTCTTAGAGATGTTAATAGTATTGGTGTTGTCACAATAGATAATGATTGGTTCTTTGATTTCCACCTTCATACCTGACAACAACTATTTAAACCATATGATTTTTGAACAATTTACTACTGCAGCAACATATTTTGCTTCTACTCTAGACTGAGAAATGCAGTTCTATTTCTTGCTTACCCAGGAGACTAACCTCTTTCCAAGAAATAATGCTCCACCACTTGTGCTCTTTCTATCATCGATACTTCCTTCCAATCAGCATTAGTAAATGTCTTCAAATCAAAGTTTCCTCCTTTCTTATACCATAATCCATAATCTTCAATACCCTTAAGATATCTCAGAATCCTTTTGAGAGCCATTAAGTGATTCTCTATAGGATTAGCTAAAAACCTTGCAACAATACCGACTGCTAATGCAATATCAAGTCTCGTGTGAACAAAATATTGAATTTTTCCAATAATGGATTTGTAGGTAGTCTGATTTACCTCCTATGAATCATCATCCTTAGATAGCTTATGTCCATTAGGCATGGGTGTTCCAACTAGTCTAGAATCTTCCATCCTAAATTTCTTCAGTATCTTTTTGATGTATTTAGACTAAGTAATGTAGATACCATCCTTCATCTGATAAACTTGTAAACCAACAAAGAATTTGATTTCACCAAACAAAGACATCTGAATTCCTTACTCATAGCTTCAAAGAATGCTTTGCATAAATCATCATATCCAGTGAATAATATATCATCAAAAAATATTTCTACTAATAGTATCTTGTTCTGAGGTCCTTCTTTGATGTACAAGGTACTGTTATTATTAGTTCTCTAAAATCCAATACTTATCAACTAACCATGCAATCTTTCATACCAGGCTCTCAAATCTTGCTTTAGTCCATACAGTGCTTTGTGCATTTTTCAAACCATATTCATTTTGTTAGGATCAACAAAGCCTTCAAGTTTCTCAATATAGACTTCCTCTTCTAGAATTCCATTCAAGAATGCATATTTTACATCCATTTGGTATACCTTTAATCCTTTATGTGCAGCATATGCCAAAAGAGTTCTGACTCCTTCAAGTCTTGAAATAGGAGCAAAAGTTTCTCCATAATCAATACCCTCTTCTTGATCATATCCTTTGCATACTAATCTTGCTTTGTTTCTAGAAACTTCACCTTTATCATTCATCTTGTTTCTGAAAACCCACTTAGTGTTAGAATAGACCCAAAGGATAACTGAGAGGGGGGGGTGAATCAGTTATCAGCCAATTTAATTCTTTTCTCTTATTAACTTTAGAATACAATAAATTAAATGCACATTCAGATAACACGGTACACAACACACAATTTGATTACAGGGAAACCAAATGGTAAAAACCCCAATGGGAATTAGAACCCACAATGAACTATACTTGTTTATAGTAATCCCTGTTAGAAGATATTTCAACCCTATTAGGAGTTTTACTTTACAATGCAATAAGTATAGTGACCTAGTTAAAGGTTTGACCCTGTTAAGAGTCTTTTACAAATAACCCTGTTAGGGGTGTGGACTCATTGTCCAAAAGCTCACTGCTTCAATGGTGAAGGCTACAACCTTCTGTAGAAAAGATATACACTATATCTTATGATGAATTGTAGAGTAGACCTACTGTCTTGATTAGTTCCAATGTATTGTAATCTTCAACTACTTATTCACATAAATCCTTGATAAATGAAATGACTCTGATATTCTGCTCTATACTTTTTTTGTCTTTGTTCTTATCATTCACACTTTTCGCTTACAACCAAACTACTATAAGTATCTTCTTTAAAATAGAAGGTCATGACGACTCTTGGAAGCACTTCAATAACATCTTTGTCAGCTTAACTAAGCATGCAAATAATATTAATTCCGCACAACACAAACTAAACAGATGTGACACTTCACTAAGTCGGCTTCACCAAATCATCTCAAATAGCACGATCCTGATGTTATATGATAGGCGCGTTTAACCAAACATAGTTAACTCATAACTAATCATGAATATACACACGCATATCCAGAAGATAGGCACAACTCAAGAACCAATGCCAATACATCATCTCAGTACAGATACACTCCAGAAACTATAACTGCCACTAACAAAATCACACAACACAACTAAAACTTCATATCTGAGTCTGCGTGTATGAACATAACATACTAAACATGTCTACAACTTGAATATATCCATTCAAGGCTTGATATCATCATTCTAATAAGTACATATAGAATCACTACTATATATTATATGTTGTCATCAATGACAAACATACAATCAATCAACTGCACATAAAAAAAATCTCCAATAATCTCCCCCTTTGATATTGATGGCAAAATTTGATTTTAAAAACATCCTCTATTCATGGTGTCCTCTTTCTTTTACAATCTTCTCAATATCCTCATCAAAAACTTCTCTACACTATTGCAGTTCCTTTGACTATGTTTTTGTTCCATATATATACTCCCCCAGAGTATATGCTCCCCCTTAGTACATACTCCCCCTTTGACATCAATGGCAAAGGGAACCATAAACCATTAGGCATAGGTACTACTCTAGAATTAGAGTAGTCAACCATTTATCAGTCATAAAGGATTGATGTTCTTCCTATATTCTCTAATCAGACTTAGGAGAGGGAATTACTTCCAACTTCTCTCTGAGATACTCAAAATTTTCTTTTGATAAAGGTTTTGTGAAAATATCTGCCAACTATTCTTTGGTACTCACATACTCCAATTTCACTTCTTTGTCTACAACCTTTTCTCTTAGAAAATGGTACTTGATCTCTATTTTTTTTTGTTTTTACGTGCATCAAAGGGTTCTTAGACATGTTAATAGTGTTAGTGTTATCATAGTGAATTAACAATAGGATAATCAACCTAAATACCAAAGTCTTTAACCATCTACTTGATCCAAACCATGGTTGAACAATTCAGTGCTGCTGCAACATATTTAGCTTATGTTTTTGACTGAGAAATATAGTTATGCTTCTTGCTTATCTAAGAAACCAACCTATGTCCAAGAAATACTGCTCCTCCTAAAGTACGCTTCCTATCATCAATACAATTTACCCAATCTGCATCTGTATACACATGAAGTTGTACATTCTCTGATTTAGGATACCATAAATCATAGTCTATAGTTCCCTTTAGATATCTAAATATCCTCTTGATTGTCATTAGGTGATTCTTCTTGGGTTCAGCTGCAAATCTTCCAACAATGCCAACTACATTATATATATTAGGTCTAGATTGAGTTAGATAAATGATTTTTCCAATCATAAATTTGTACAATGTCTTGTCAACTATTGTGGAATCATCATCTTTTGAAAGCTTGCTTCCTATTATCATAGGAGTGCATACTAGCTTATAGTCTTCCATCTTGAAGGTATTCAATATTTCCTTCACATATTTTGACTGATTAATAAATATACATTTATCTGTCTGCCTTACATTTAGTCCCAAAAAGTATTTTATAGGACCAATCATGCTCATTTCAAATTCATTCTACATTTCTTTTGCAAATGATGTACTAAGCTTGTCATTACCTCCAAAGATAATGTCATCAACAAATATGGCAACTAGTAGTAATCCATCAGGTGTCTCTCTTGTGAATAGGTTACAATCTTCTACACCTTTCTTGAATCCAATCTTGGTAAGATAACCATCAATTCTCTCATACCAAGCTCTTGGGGCTTGTTTAAGACCATAGAGTTCTTTCTTCAATCTTCATACCATGTCTGATTTATCTGAAAGATTAAATCCTTCAAGTTGTTCTATGTACACTTCTTCCTTCAAGTCACCATTCAGAAAAGCTGACTTTACATCCATTTGATAAACTTAAAATTCTTTGATTGTTGCATAGGCCAAGAACAATTTAATGGCTTCCAGTCTGCTCACAGGGGAAAATGTATCAGTGTAGTATATTCCTTCTCTCTTCGCATATCCTTTACATACCAATCTTGCTTTATTTCTTACTACTATACCTTCTTCATTCATCTTGTTTCTGAAGATCCACTTTGTTCCAATCACATTTTTGTCACTGGGTCTAGGAACCAATTCCCAT
>MU225695.1:1046336-1065744 GCA_018584345.1 Thuja plicata
CTTCTTTCTCATTATGGCTAGAGATGTGTAAGGATTTCTTACCATGGACTGAGGCTTTGAAAGTTGTTTCACTTTTAGGTTTAGTCTTCAATCTTGATATCTCAAATGCAGATATTTTACTGATCAAGGTCTCTCTCTTGAATTCTTGTGAGAATTGCATGGTTTATTCTAGAATACTTATCTTGTTTTCATAGTATGATGTTAAGGTAGTTAACATCTTGTCCATTATATCTTCTTCTGATATTTCTCCACTATTGTTTATGATTCCAGAGACTACTTCATTTATCCTTTGATTGTAGGCTCTAATGTTCTCTTTAGGTAACATCTCAAGACTATTGTATTTCTTTTTCCATGTCTTCCTGCCTGCATTCTTTGCTTGAATATCTCCTTCAAACATGTCTTCTAAATACTTCCATATTGTGTATGCCTTGTCTAATTTCTTGATGTCAGAAAATTCACTGTCAGATAGTGTGCTTATAAGAGCTTCTTTGGCAACTGTATTAGCTATGAATGTATCCTTCTGTTTACTAGTAGCATCTTCTCTTGATAGATCTTTTAAAGAGGGAATAACAACTTCTTGTGTAGCTATCTCAAAGATATCAAAACCAACATACTGTAGATGGGTTATCATTTTGTTTTTCCAATCCAGATAATTTTCTCCATCAAACTTAGGGCTCTCTTTTCTGAAGTAAGACATCTGATCTACCTTAAGTTGTTAGGCTTCTTCTCCAAGGCACTTGGCTCTAATACCAATTATTAGAATAGACCCAAAGGATAACTGAGAGGGGGGGTGAATCAGTTATCAACCAATTTAATTATTTTCTCTTATTAACTTCAGAATACAATAAAGTAAATGCACATTCACATAACATGGTACACAACACAAAATTTGATTATGGGGAAACCAAATGGTAGAAACCTTGGTGGGAAGTAGCACCCACAATGAACTATACTTGTTTATAGTAATCCCTGTTAGAAGATATTTCAACCCTATTAGGAGTTGTACTTTACAATGAAATAAGTATAGTGACCTGGTCAAAGGTCTGACCCTATTAAGAGTGTTTTATAAATAACCCTGTTAGGTGTGTGGACTCACTGTCCAAAAGCTCACTGCTTCAATGGTGAAGGCTACAACCTTCTATAGAATAGATATACACTATATCTGATGACGAACTGTAGAGTAGACCTACTGTCTTAATCAGTTCCAATGTATTGTAATCTTCAACTGCTTATTCACATAGATCCTTGATGAATGAAATGACGTTGATATTCTGCTCTATACTTTTTTTGTCTCTATTCTTATCATTCACACTTTTTTCTTAGAACCAAACTACTATAAGTATCTTCTTTAAAATAGAAGGTCATGATGACTCTTGGAAACACTTCAACAACATCTTTGTCAACTTAAATAAGCATGCAAATAATATTAAGTCCGTGCAACACAAACTGAACAGACACGACGCTTCACTAAGTCAGCTTCACCAAATCATCTCAAATAGCATGATCCTGATGTTACATGATAGGCACATTTAACCAACCATAGTTAACTCATAACTAATCATGAATATACACACGCATATCTAGAAGATAGGCACAACTCAAGAACTAGTGCTAATACGTCGGCTCTGTACATATACACTCTAGAAAATGTAACTGCTAATAAAAGAATCACACAACATAATTGAAACTTCATATCTGAGTCTGCGTGTATGAACATAACATAAAAAACATGTCTAAAACCTAAATATATCCACACAAGGCTTGATACCATCATTCTGATAAGTACATACATAATCACTACTATATATTATATATTGTCATCAATGACAAACATACAATCAATCAACTGCACAGAAACAAATCTCCAACACTTAGTACCAATCACATTCTTGTCTTTTGGTCTAGATACAAGAGTTCAGGTTTTGTTCTTTTCTATCTACTCAATCTCTTCATTCATTACTTCAATCCATATTTCAATGTTCAATGCATCTTTAACAGTTCTAGGTTCAGTTTCACTAAGCAGACATGTACCTTTGATGTTGTTCCTTGTCATTAAACCTTTTGTCTGATCTCCAATTATATTTTCAAGTGCATGATGCCTTCTGAAATATTTTGCAAGTATAGGATCCTTCCTTCTTGATTCTGGGCTTGCTCCACTATGTTCACCATGCTCAAATATTTTTTCATATTCTTCTATATGATACTCGGGTTCCACTGTCTGAGACTCTAGTGCATCTATCTGTGACTCGGGTACCTTTTTCTGTGACTCGGGTGCCTATGTCTATGACTTAGTTTCTTCAGTATAAGACTTGGTTCCCTCTATTTGTGACTTGGTTTCTTCAGTTAGCATCACTAGTTGTACAGGTTGCAACAAGGTTTGTGCTGATGAATTAAATGGTTGACATGGTTGTTGTCCAATCACCATTGCTTGTGTCTTATGTATAGTATCAGGTTCATAATACACAAATTTTTTGTAGTGTTCAGGCTCCTTACTGCTTTGTTCTTCATTTCTCTCTGCAAACTCATCAATTTTACATGTACACTTTCTATGACTTTATGAGTAGTAAGATTTAAACATTTATATGCTTTGCTTTTTCTGAAATAGCCTAGGAATATACCTTCATCACCTTTTACATCAAATTTTCCATTTCTTGCTTCCTTAAAGATGTAGCATTTACTTCTGAATACTTTGAAATAACAAACATTAGGTTTGTAGCCATACCATAACTCAAAAGGTGTCTTCTTAGTACCTTTCTTTAGTTGAACTTGGTTCAAGGTTTGCATTGCAGTGTTGATGGCTTCCTTCCAATATTTGGTAGCAACATTCTTTTCAATCATCAAGGTTCTTTCACAATCCATGATGGATATATTCCTTCTTTCTGAAATACCATTCTATTGTGGTGTACCTGGAGTAGATACTTATCTTTTGATTCCTCTTTCATTACAGAATTCATTGAATTCATTAGAAATGAATTCTCCTCCTCTATTAGATCTTAGGCATTTAAGTTTCTTTCTTGTTTCTTTTTCAACTTTGGCTAGGTACCATTTGAATTTCTGAAAATCTTATGATTTTTCTTTGAGAAACATGGCAGTCATCATTCTAGAATGGTCATCAACAAATAGAATGAAATACTTCTCACTTGTGTAACTTGTTGTTCCAATTTGTCTACACAAATCAGTATGTACCAATTCCAAGACTTCTTTTGTATTGTATTTCTTTCTCTTGAAGCTTGTTTTTCCCATCTTCCCAATTTGACATTGTTTGCATATTGCTAATTTAGGTTTCTTCATAACATGAATACCTCTTACTATTCTATTCTTTCTTATGTTGATCAGCTTATCAAAATTCACATGACACAACCTTTTATTCGATAACCAACTTTCTTCTACTTGTGTAATAAAACATGAACTTTCATTGAGATCAAGATAAAATAGATTACCTTTTGTTTGTTTGCCAGTTCCAACTAGGTTTCCTTTACCATCCAGGAGCTTCAAATTTTCATTCATGAATTCTACCTTGAAACCAATGTTATGTAACTATGCCACACTTAGTAGATTGTGCCTTAGTCCTTCAACCCAATAAGCATTGTCACACTTGATTCCTTTAGTAAGAGCAATACAACCTTTTCCTTTCACATAGTAGGGTTCATCATTCCCAAAACTGACACTCCCACCATCATAGTGTTTAAGGTGTTCAAATTTTGTTTTATCACATGTCATGTGGTGAGAACAACCACTATCAATTATCCAAGTGTCATTATTACTAATATGAGAGTATAGTGCAGTCTTTTCATTATCTTCACTATCTGACTCATCCTTAATAGCAATGTAAACCATTTCATCTTTATCTTCATCACTATCAGAATCTTTAGCAATATAAAAAGATTTATTACATTTGTCCTTGTAGATTTTTTAGCTCTTGAAATCTTTCTTTCCTTTATACTTGTTGAACTTTATCTCACCTTTTTCTACCTTGTTTGGACACTTGGCAGCAATGTGGCCAACCTCATCACATGAAAAGAAAATCAATGGTATTCTTCCTTTGTACTATCCTTTTCCTTTTTCATCTCTTCTTGCAAGTATTTCTTCAATGATTTCTAGATCTTCATCATCATTGTCACTGTCGATCTATTTTCCTTTCATCTTTCCAAGGTTTAATTTATCTTTAAATGCAGACTCAAGATTACCTGGATTAGGAGAATAATTGTCAAATTTAACCAACTCAAAATTTATAAGTCTTCCAACCAATCCATCTAAAGTTATGTCATTACTACATCTCATCTCTTGAATATTTGAAACTCTAATTGCATAGATAGGAAGTTCTTAATACCTTTCTGACCAATGTTTTGTCTTCAATTGTTCCACCAGCAACTCTGATTGCACTTAAACTTTTCTTTATTATTTCACTCTACTTTGTAATGTCTTCTCCTTATTTCATTTTCATCATATCAAACTGACCTCTGAGACTTTCTTCTTTGGCTCTCTTTACATTTGCATATCCTCCATAGATATCATGCAGTTTGTTCCACATATCAAAGGTAGTAGGGCAGTCCTTGACTTCATCAATTTTGGAATAGCTGAGTGCAGAGGCTATATCAGTCATCATTATGTTATGATGCTTCATTTCCACCATTTGATCCATAGACATAGGTCTCAGTGGTTCCACATACTTGTGATCCAGGAATTACCAGTATCTCCAATAGTAGATAGATATAGCCTCATCAAATCTTTCCATGCAGCGAAGTTGTCCTTGTTAAGCTTGGGTATATCCCTTCTGTAAGACATTTCTGATCTTTAGATTAGGCCTTTAAACCTTCCCTATAAGCACCAAATGCTTTGATACCAATTGTTGGAAATGAGTTGAGTAACTAAGAGAGGAGAGGTGAATCAGTTATTAAAAAAACAAATCCAAGTCCCTTAGATGTCTTAAACAAATTTATCATTGTTGCTCAGTTAACACACATATTCTACTATCACTCAGTTAACATAGAAAATCTTAAGATATTAACTATGATTATCCTTTAGTAATTAATTGTAGAAACATAAATCATAAATCAAATGAAATGTACACAGATCAGATTTAATGTGGAAACCCAGTATGGGAAAAACCACCAATTGCAACTAGTCATTTTTTTCACTCTTCTGAAGTGAGCCCTATTAAGAGCCAACCCTATTACAGGTTACAATAACACACTATTAGGTGTGACCCTGTTAGAGGATTTAATCATCTTGTAAGGAGTGACCTTGTTAGAGGTCTTCAAACACTTCAATGTAGAAATGTCACCTTGTTAGAGGATTTACAAAAGACTGTTAAGTCTACTATGTTAAGAGATTTTGATCACTGCTACAATTGTTAGAGAGTAACAATGGATTGACCTATTTTGATAATCAACTATCTTTTTTGATTCAGATCTCTGCTCTAACTTTGATTACTTGATCCTCACCGATTAGATATTATGTTGTAGCTCTGTATGTTTTTTATTTAATAAGAATCCCATCTAATTTTTCCTTCACTCTTCATCTCACAAAACATATATCTTCACACACTTTCAATCCAAACTTGACCTTATATATATATGATAAGCCTTGTCAAGTCACCCTTAATATCCTTCCAAAAAAATAATAAAACTCAAGTTTGTCGGCTTCATACCATCAAGTATCCATAAAATATAAATTGTTATTAGTCAGCTGTCACTAAAAGCATGACTTGGTCAATACTGAAATCCTTCAATGCCCAACCAAAACTGTAATGCCTGAGTGAACTTAGTTAGAACTTAAATTCACTTTGGTCATCTTCAATGCCCAAGAGAGCTCGGCAGACACTGACTATGCTCAGATAGGATTATACATTTGTGTAAACATCACTATACTTGTGTAAACATCAATGACAATACACAATTGAATAATTGTCATCAACAGATAATATAAGATTTTATGCTCAAAATAGTGAGGAGTCTACAGTAGTAAGAAGACCTTCTAATGAGGAAAGAGAAAAAATATAGCCGATCTGGTTACTAAATCAAGAAGTAATTATAACTTGAGAAACAGAGTAGTTGGTGATGTAGGTAGAAAACCAGCTAGCATTTTTATCAAAGAAAAAAAAGAAGACACCAAGCAGACACAAAAGAAGGGATGATCTGATGAGGATGTAAATAAGCCAAAAGTGAAAATTGTAAACAAATCAAATGGTTCAAAAATTGTATATGAGGTAAAAGATAAAACACCAAAAACAATTTGTTCTCCTCCTAAAATGGACAATAAGAAATCAAAGAAAGAGGAGACAACCCTGACCATTCAGATTGAGGATGGTAATCTTAGTCTTGAAAAACAAAAATCCTTTGATGTAAAATACACCTGTGTTGATATGGGGCAATTGTTGTCACAAATGACTGTTAAAGTTCCATTTTTGGAAATGATGAGAATTAGGGAACATAAGGAGAAGTTCCTCTCATTTCTAGATGGTGTTTCCCCAAAAAGATTTTAAAAAGAAGAAGGTGTTGAAAAGATGAAAAATGTACAAGACAAGTCAAAAGGAAAGGGAAAAGAATCTAAAGAAATGGTTTCAGAAATCCCTGAAATTTATTTGGATACAAATCATGTAAACACTTTCTCAGGAGTTGTTGGTCCATTTTTTTTAATTTTGGTTATCAATGGTAAGATGCTAAAAATTTGTATGATAGATTCAGGAGCATCTGATACTATTATGTCTACAGAGATAATGCAGTCAGTGGGATTACAAGTTGATACTCCTCATGAGAGATGTCAGGAAACTGACTCTAGAGAAATTCCTATCATTGGTACTATTAAGGCTTTGCCTTATAAGTTGGATTCATGTCCTAACAAATTAATAACCATGAGTGTCTTGGTTGTTGATATTCCTCCTCATTATGGAATATTTCTATCAAGAAAATGGAGTACTTCAATGGGTGGAAGTATCCAATGTGATTTGTCTTTTTCTACTTTCAGTATTGATGGTCATAATTGTAGACCTTATGGAAAGACATGTTGTCATTAGTGCCAAAACACTCAGTCTTTATATTATCACAGTGTTGACCGAGCCAACAGCTTGAAGTGTTAACCAAGCTAAGAATTTGCAGTGTCGATCGAGCAGAAAATAGTATCACCTGAGTCACCAGTATTACCTAAGTTACCAAATCCTAGTGATCAATGTGACCCGAGCACCCAGTGTTATCTGAGTGCCAAAGTTTCCAATTCACTGTGTTGCCCAAGTGTTAGTCTATCACCCGAGTGGATTACTGGACCTGAGTATGAGCATTGGGATGACTTAGTTCATATTGTTTGATACTATTTAATATAATAGTAGCCAACTTGCATAGGTAATTGATTTGGATAAGATATATATGTAAGATACTTTGTTTATCCAAAAAAGACAAAAGTAGAGTATGGATATATGAATGTGAATATGAAGTGGCAGATTGATTAAGAAGCTATAGTAGTATAAAAAGGAACAATAGAGACTCATCTATCACATTCAGGTGATCGTTGTTACATCAAAGGATCTTACTTAGCAAATTAGATTTGCATAGCAGATCATTCATTGGTTCATCCTAATATGTGTATCAGCTAAATCCTTTAATAGGGTGGACTTAACAGTCCTTATCAAATCTCCTAACAGAGTGCATACTTTATTTTATTGTATAAATCCTTTCACAAGGTGGACCTAATAGTCCTTATTGCTCCTAATAGGGAAGACCATCAGACGTGGTCAACTATAAGCCTTAACTAGCCAAATTTATTACTACAGTACTAAATCTTGTGGGTACCATCCCCACCCCAATTTTACTTTCTATTTGGAAGATTTATGGGTAACCAAATGTTGTGTCAAGTGTTATGAATGGTTATTACTTTTCTATTCCATGCATGCAATTAGATTAGACAATCCAATAAAGGATAAAAGAGAACAAGATTTATTCATTCCTGATTCACCCCCCTCCCCTCCTCTCAGTCACCTAGTCTGTAATATATTTCAAACAATTGGTATCAGAGCTTTGGTTCTCTTATCAGAAGATTAATAGCTTGAGAAAATATTAGAGGCAATGAAAATATACAGAGTGGAGAAAGCCATTGAAAATGAAAAGATAGATCTACAAGTGGTCATGGATCAAATCAGAAAACTCAAGGAGTATCTCTCTCATTCCCTGAAAAGAAGAAAAGAATTAGCAGTGCAAATGAATGACAAAGGTTACATAGAAGAAAGAATTGAAGATTTATGCAAAGAAAGAAGTTCTAAAGAAGTTGATGCAGCCATTGAAGATCTACTTGTAAAGAATCTCAATTTACTTGAAGAATTCATAAAGTTGAAGAGAGAACAAGAAATTCATTCAGTCAGAATATGTGAAGTCATGGAACAAAAAAATCAAGCTGAAAATGATACAAAAATAGCACAAGAAGATAAAATATTGCTAAGTATAAGATTAGAGGAAAAAGAAAATTAAATCCATCATTTGTCACTTCAGCATGAAGATATGATAAATCAACTCAATAGTGAAAATCAATAAGTCATCAATCTAAGTACTGAAAATGAAAGACTACAAAATGAGAGTATAATGAATTCACAAGAAAGCATGGATCAGTTGACAGAGAAAACTTAGTTCAGACATCATGGATAGACTAGATTAGGTTATATTGAACAAGGTGAATTCTCATAGCAAGGAGCTCAAAAGAATAAGAAACCTACATGTAATAATTGTGGTAAGTTAGGGCATACATCAAATAAGTATTGAAGCAATGGAAAGTCAAAGTTTAATGGTAAATGCTACAGGTGCAAAAATCATGGACATAGGGCAAGTGAATGCACTAAGAAACCTAAGTTTGAAGGAAAATGTTTCAATTGTAACAAACAAGGTCACAAGTCTTCCGAGTGTAGAACTAAGAAATGGAACCCTACTGAACAATTAGCTAAAGAAATTTTTGGTTGGGATTACAACACATGGAGTAGATGTTTTCATTGTGGTGAATATGGGCATATTGGTGCAAATTGTACAAAGAATCATCTCAGAAAAAGGAATCCTACTAAGATATGTTATGTGTGTAAACATCTTGGTCATCTAAGCAAGAATTGTATGAGCAAAGAAAAAGTGGATACTGGTTTTGAGAAAGGAAAAGAAAAATTTTCTGAAATCAGAACTCAGATGAGTTAGCAGTGGGTAAGGAAATTTCCTTATGATTCAAACAAAAATAATGAAGGATCTAATGGCACCCTAAATAGTACATTGGGTGGATCCACCATCTCCAAATAAATATGCAAGGAGATAATAGGAATTGTGCATACAAGTCATCATACATCAGTTCTAGATATGCTAGCAAATCCAAATCTACATATTGATGCACTGGGACACATTATAATTCTAACTGAGTCAAGATCTTAGTTACAACCAAGCTACTACAAACTGAGCTACTCTAGCTTAACCAAGTTAAGTTAGGTTGTATGGTTTCAAAGATGCAAAGATTAGTTTTTGTCGAGCTTCTGAGTAAGCCTGGAGAACTACCCGAGCTATGAAAAATACTATGTACAGAGCATTTAATGAAAAATTTATGGTGAAAATTCTCATAAATGGTGAAATCAAAGGGTTATTGTTTACCAATTTTTACAGTTTGTAGAGTGATTAGCAATTTCAGAGCAAATTTGTGTTTGAAAGCTTTAGTTACAGTGAAGTTTCATCAATCCTTCAAGCGTTATGGCATCTTCATCCAATAGTAAGGTCAAGAAGGGATCCGAGATGTTAGTAAGGAATGTTGTCTGTGAACTGCCAAAGTTCAAACTTCATCCAGCGATTGTAGAGGAGATAGATCCTATGGGAGCCCATTCCCAAATTCCTCCTAAGGTACTATTGATTAACGACATTCAAAGTTTCTATCATTGCAACATTCAATAGCTAGGCACATTGGAGATGAAAAAAACATATAAAGCACTTTGTGCAGATGGAAACTTGAAGCTAGAACACAAAAACCTTGAAGACAAGGGTTTAACCCACATCTTTCATATGTTGAAGAACTTTTAGATAAAATGGATTAGATTCATTATGAGTCATGTTTATGACATGCATCTATGGTTGGAGAAACTAGTGAAGATCACTAAGATGATGGTACACCGAGTGAGAGGGTACCCAATGCTTGACAAACCTTGAAGCAAGTCATGCCTACTATGACTGATAAAGAGGTAAAATATGCTATGACCAAGTATGAGAGTAATCACACTCCAAGGTTTAGGACTTTTCAGATCTTGAGCAAGAAAATAGAGGATGTTGTGTAGTTAGCAACAAAGATATGAGTTAATTTTTTATGATAAGATAGAGGAACTGAGTATAGACCCTCATGTATAGGCTAATGATGAAGAATTACCTGAGGTTCAGACCATTGAAGAATCTAATGTTGAACAGATAGTAGTAGAAGTGATGGCATCCCTGCCCCAATCACCTATTTAGAATATCTTATCTCAGAGCAAGGAAAATATCATAGAGCCTACGTCAGGATTAGTAGGAACCAAGCATCAGGCTTCACCTACTACTAGGCCAAGCCAGATCGAGTCATAGAAGGACACTGTGAATTTTTCTACATCTAGCACTGATTCTGTAGTTGGTGCATTAAAAGTTAATGTCTTACTCCAACTGAACATTGAAGATAAGGATGATCATGGAAAAGATAAGGATGATGATGGAAAAGGTAATGAAATTGTTCCTTCACCTAATCCCAAGGTGAAGGGTAAAGAAAAGGAAACAATAACTGATGATGTTGACCTTGAGGAAGAATTTGTGATTCCTAATTGGGATCTTTCCAACCTGAAAGGCGAGCAAATGGACATCCTTGAGGAGCTATGGAAGAAAAGAGCAAAACAACAGAAGCTCTAGGCAAAGAAGAAAATGAATAGAGTTCTAAAGGACATCAAAGTTATTTTCCTAGATTCACTAGAGATTGAAGTCAATGAGGATGACTCCATTATGGACCAACTTGTTGACATAGTTCACAAGTTTAATCATGATCTTAGTGGACAGGAGAAATTACTACAAAAGGCAGAAAGAAAATTTGAAAATAAGGTTCTAGAGAATATTCCAGGAAAGATTGCAATATATCAAGTAAATCTAACAGCTATCATTAGCTCTCTAGAAACCACTATGAATAATTTTGTGGCATTATTTGTAAAGTTGAGTGACTCTTCAAACTTTACCATGGAAATAAAGGACAAGCTGACAAAGATTGACACTGATTTGAAGGCAAGTACAAACCAATTGGCACTTGATCCAAGTTCAATTTCAACACATTTTACCAACATAAATTATTTGACTGATTTGCAGGTAGAGCTACTGAGGGAAGAAGTAAGAACAAGGGAATTTCTATCAGCTATAAAGAGCCAACTCCTTCCTCATATGGATTTCATGCAAAAACATATTTCTCATGCAAAAACACTCATACATGACAACAATTTTTTAGTTGCAGAGCTTATGATGGAGTTGTCTGCAGAAATACAGATTGATTTGCACATCCTGAAGGTGTTTCAAGAAAATTGGGACAAGAATTTGTCTCAAATTTTGAAGGTACATAGTGATTTCCTTTCCTATTTTGGTATTACCTTGTAGATATGTTTTTTTGGCATTTGTGTCAAAAACAAGGGGGAAAGTTAGAATTTGTATACAAGGGAGAAAGATAGAATGTATATATATGAGGAAATAAATAAAAAGAGAAGAGGAATATATATATATATATATATATATATATATATATATATATAGCAGAGTTACAAAAATACCTTTGGAAAATAAAAAATAGAGTTAGTTGCAACTGAGTTGCAGAGCACTAATCAAAACTGAGCAAGTACCCAAGCAGAGGGTAAGGGGGACTTTTGACTTATCATTTTGATCAGAGTTTTTGGATATGATAAGTATTTTTGTCACTAATGCCAAAGGGGGAGATTATAGACCTTATGGAAAGACATGTTATCAATTAGTGCTAAAACACTTAGTCATTTATATAATTACAGTGTTGACCGAGCCAACAGCTTGAAGTGTTAACTAAGTTAAGTAGTTGGATTGTTGACCAAGCAGTAAACAATATCACCCAAGTCACCAATGTTACCTGAGTTACCAGCTCCGAATGATCAATGTGACCCAAGCACCTAGTGTTAACCAAGTGCTAGAGTTGCCAATTCACTGTGTGGCCCGAGTGTCAGTTTATCACCTGAGTGGATTTCTGGACCCAAGTATTAGCATTGGGCTGAGTTAGTTCATATTGTTTGATACTATTTAATATGATAGTAGCCAACTTGCAGAATTAATTAATTTGGATAAGATATATATGTAGGATACTTTTTTATCCAAAAAAGATAGAAGTAGAGTATGAATATATGAATGTGAATATGAAGTGGTAGATTGATTAAGAGGCTACATCAGTATAAAAAGGAATATCAGAGATTCATCTATCACATTCAAGTGATAAATATTACATCAAAGGATCTTTCACTAGTTCATCCTAACAGGTGTATCAGCTAAATCATTTAACAAGGTGGACTTAACAGTCCTTATCAAATCTCTTAAAAGATTGCATACTTTATTTTATTGTATAAATCCTTTCACAAGGTGGACCTAACAATCCTTATTGCTCCTAATAGGGTAGACCATCCAAAGTGGTCAATTGTAATGCTTAACCAACCAAATTTATTACTACAGTACTATATCTTGTGGCTACCATCCCCACCCCAATTTTACTTTCTATTTGGAAGGTTTCTAGGTAACCAAATATTGTGTCAAGTGTTATGAATGGTTATTACTTTTATGTTCCATGCATGCAATTAGATTATCCAATCCAATTAAGGATAAAAGAGAATAAGTTTTATTGGTTCCTAATTCACCCCCCCCCCTCTCAGTCACCTAGTCTATAATATATTTCCAACAATAATGTCAAGGTGTCCCAGGAAAGTAGGACTCCTCATATGATTGAAGTAAAAGAATATACTAACATGAATTGTTTTGTGGATGCTGATATTGGATCTTTTCAAGTACAAGATATAGGGGTTGAAGAAAGAAATCAGCCTATGTTATTATCTAATGACAAAAACAATTTGATTGAATAGTGTGATTTGTGGACCATCTACTTTGATGGAGCAAGTTCTAAGGAAGGAGCTAGTGCAAGAATCCTATTGATAGATCCTAGTGGTAAGACCTTCAAGTTTACTTTTATATTATTGTTTACATGCACAAATAATGTTGTAGAATATGAGGCTTTGTTAATAGGTCTGAGATTAGCCTCAAAACATGGAATAAGAAGTCTCATAGTAATTGGAGACTGTGAATTGATTATATCTCATATTAGGTCCAAATATGTAATAAAAAATCAGATACTTAAGCTGTATAGAAATGTTGTTTGGGATGAATTGGAAAACTTTGATGCATTTGGTATTGATTGGATAGATAGAGGTCAGAAAAAAATGCCAAATTTACTATAAAATATTGCCTTAATACCTGAAGATATTGCATTTGCAGGAATTTCTCAAATAGAGATCCAATCTAGGCCTTCAATACTAGACAATGTTGAAAATTGGCAAGTCTTTGAAGATGACTTAGATATTTTGAGATTTTTGAGTTGTGAAGCAGACTTTTTGGACAAAGAAATGGATTTCAGTGGATGTATTTAAACCTTGGATAATAGAGATACCATTTTTGGTAAAGAGGTGCTTCATTAAAAAGCAAATAGAGTCCCCAAGGGACTATTTATTCTTGAAAAAGCCTTTGATAATAAAGACAAATATTTTGCTGCAAATAATGTAACAAAGCTTGAAGATTTGGAAGAAATAAACATAGGAACAACTAAAATCCCTATGAATGTGTATAGTGGTAAAAAGTTATCTCCTAAAATATGTAAGTTATTGGTTGATCTTCTCATAAAATATAGACATGTTTTTGCATGGTCTTATGATGATTTGAAGGCCTATGGAGAAGATTTTTTTCAATATTAGATTCCTTTAAAGGAAGGCATCGAGCCTTTCAGACAAAAAATGAGAGCTATTAATCCTACCCTAGCACCAAAAGTGCATGAAGAGTTTAAAAATATGAGAGATGTTGGGATTATCAAAATCATTAGACATTCTACATGGGTATCAAATTTGGTACCAGTGAGAAAGAAAAATAGAGATATCAGACTTTGTGTAGATTTTAGAAACTTGAATATCAATTAGTTAAAGGATAATTATGGTTTGCCAAATATGGAAGCCATGTTGCAAAGATTCGTTGGGTCTGAACTAATGTCTATGATGGATGGGTTATCAGGATATAACCAAGTCATGGTTAAGGAGTCTGAACAATTCAAGACTGCATTCACCACACCATAGGGGTATGAGAATGCCTTTTGGCTTAACAAATGCTGGGGAAAATTTTTAGAGGGCCATGGATGTGGCATTTGCAGATTTCATAAATAACTTTTTAGTTGTTTATCAAGATCATTTGACAGCTTATTCAATGAAAGAAGATCAACATTATGATCATCTTGAGAAGATTTTTGTTAGAGCTTTAGAATATGGGATCTCTTTCAACCTAAATAAATGTGCTTTTGGATTCATAGAGGGAAAAATCCTAGGACATATTGTATCTAAAGATGGAGTAAGAATTGACCTTGAAAGGGTTGTTGCAATTGATAAATCCCTCAGCCAAAGAATGTCAAGGGAATTCAATCTTTCTTTGGACAGATGAATTTCTTAAGGAGATTTGTTACAAATTTTTCATAAATTAGTCTCCCTATTTTAAAAATGATGAAGAAAGGAGCCAAGGTAGAATGGAGTGAAGAAGAATCTAAAGCATTCTCAGGTATTAAATAGGCTATTAAAGATGCCCCTTTTTTGAGAACACCTAATTATGACAATCCTTTGCAGATTTTCTCCTTTGCTTCATATAATATTGTTGTTGCAGTACTCTTGCAAAAGAATTCAAAAGGTTTTGAGAAGCCTATATCATTTTTTAGTAAGTCTTTACAAGTAGAAGAATTAAAGTATGATATTATGGAAAAACAAGCATATGCTCTGGTTAAATCTGTCAAAGATTTTAGATGCTACTTTGGTAGGATCAACTGTAATTGATTATGTGCCTAGTGCTGTTGTAAAGGATATATTAGTTCAATAGGGAGTTTCAGGAAGGAGATGCAGATGGATAAACAAAATCCAAGAATTTAATATATACATTCAGATCACAAAATTGGTAAGAGGCCTAGGACTCGCAAATCTAATGGCTCAAAGTAATTTAGATGAGAATCAAGTAAATATGTTAAAAGAATAGCAGAAGCCTTATATTTGTGGTGTGGATTGTTGTGAATGGTATAAAGATATCATTGGATATTTACATAAATCCAAGGTAGAATGGAGTGAAGAAGAATCTAAAGCATTCTCAGGTATTAAATAGGCTATTAAAGATGCCCCTTTTTTTAGAACACCTAATTATGAAAATCCTTTGCAGATTTTCTCCTTTGCTTCATATAATATTGTTGTTGCAGTACTCTTGCAAAAGAATTCAAAAGGTTTTGAGAATCCTATATCATTTTTCAGTAAGTCTTTACAAGTAGAAGAATCAAAGTATGATATTATGGAAAAACAAGCATATGCTCTGGTTAAATCTGTCAAAGATTTTAGATGCTACTTTGGTAGGATCAACTATAATTGCTTATGTGCCTAGTGCTATTGTAAAGGATATCTTAGTTCAATAGGGAGTTTCAAGAAGGAGATGTGGATGGATAAACAAAATCCAAGAATTTAATATTTACACTCAGATCACAAAATTGGTAAGAGGCCTAGGACTCACAAATCTAATGGCTCAAAGTAATTTAGATGAGAATCAAGTAAATATGTTAGAAGAATAGCAGAAGCCTTATATTTGTGGTGTGGATTGTTGTGAATGGTATAAATATATCATTGGATATTTACATAAAATGATGTTTCCTCCTAAAATGGATGAAAATAGAAAGAGAATAGTCAAGTTGCGTGCCATTAAGTATTCAATAATACAAGGTCAGGTATGGTGGAGGAGCAATGAAGGAGTGTTTCTCAAATGAGTGGACTGTGATAAATAAAGGAACTTGTTGGAACAAATGCATAATGGTGCATGTAGAGGCCATTACATGGCTAAGACTACTGCACATAAGATTATGAGGTATGGTTTTTGGTGGCCTATTATCTTCAAGGATACCCACGGTTATGTCAAGAAATGTGATGCTTGCCAAAGATTTGTAGGTAAGCTCAAGTTAAATAAAAATTTACCTTTGAGGTATGTCACAGTTGAAGCACCTTTTCAAAAGTGGGGAATGGATTTCATTGGAGAGATTCCAAACAAGTCTAGTGGAGGTCATTCATGGATCTTGGTAACAACTAATTACTTTACTAAGTGGGTTGAAGAAATTCCCACCAAAAAGGATACTAGTAAAATTGTTACTGATTTTATGCTACAAAATATCCTCACTAGGATTGGTTGTCCTGAAACTATTATAGTTGATAATGCAATGTGTTTCAAATCTGAGGAATTTAATGATTTTTGTTAGCAATATGGAATCAAAATTTCTTATTCTTCTCCATATCACCACGGGGGAATGGACAAGTTGAATCTAGTAATAAGAGCCTTATAAAGACTTTCAAAAGAGTGCTAGATAAGAAAAAAAGGGCCTAGGATTAAAAGATGCAACAAGCATTGTGGGCTGATAGAGTAACAATGAAGAAAGACATTGGTTGTGTACCCTTTGATTTAGTGTATGGCATACATGCTAGGTTACCCCAAAATAACCTATTGCAAATGTACAAGTTTATCCAAAAATATGATGAAGAACTGGATGATGAGATGAAGATTAGAATGGATGACTTGGTACCATTGGATGAATCAAGAAGGGAAGCCAATGACAGGAATATTAAGTTGCAGCTTCAATCTAAGGATTTGTATGACAGAAGAACTAGTGCAAGGAGTTTTGAAGTTACTGATTTAGTCTTGATGTGGAATGCTAGATTGGAGGATAGAAGAAAACATAGAAAATTTGATCCTATCTGGTTAGGACCATATATTATTGATAGAAAATGGGGTTCTAATTCTTACATTTTAAAGGATTTAACTAGAAATTTTATAGAGTTACATGTTCATGGACAATCCTTGAAGTTTTATTTCTCATAGTCTTCTCTGCATCCATGAAGAGTTGGATGTAAATACATTTTGTGTACATATTCTTTGTTTTCTTGTCTGTCATAGGTTAGTTTCTTTTCCTGTAGGTGGTCTGCACAACTCAGAGTTCTAGAATCTTGTAATGTCTATAAGATACATGCATCCCCAATTAGAGCCACTATTAGCACTTGTCAAAATTTTCATGGTTCCAAGATTTCTTTCCATGTCTCTGTAATTTTTCTAGTCTTTGGCCTAAAGCCCTGAATCTTGTTGAGTCATTTCCATGCAAAAACCCTAAACCTTCAAAAATTGTTCTATTTTGTCATTACCTTTTTCAAGCCACTTAAAAACCTTTTAAGTCATGTGTGCTAAGACCTTGCCTTATCATGTAATCTCCCAATCTAGATAGAATATTCTATTTCTTTCTGAGATTACACGTGCACCATTGATCTTGTCATGACCTTGTTCTATTCATACGGTTGGTAATGAGTCGCTAGATCAAGTTCAAGTTCAGGTTTTTATTCAGAGATTTGGTGCAGACCATGGATGCAGTCTTGATCATGTGGCTGGTGCATGATCTTGAGATGTAACTAGGGTCAAGCCATGTATTTGGAGATTCAGAGATACTTTTATCTATGAATCTCATGATTTAACTCTAGCCAAGGCTGGGTTAGAATTTTGACTTAGTCAGGAGATCTCTGAATGCACCTGGGGTTAAATGAAATGTTTTGAGAATAAGTGAGTTTCATAGATCAATTTCAAGATGTCTGAATGGTGCTAGATCTCCATATGAAATTCAAGGTCTTCATTTCTTTCAGCGATTCAGTGAGGTTTATTGATCGAGTTCAATCCTTGTTTTGATCATGTTGTCTGCACTGAATCTCCACAAAAATCATGGGTTAGTGTTTTGATTCAGAGACTTTGAGTCTTAGTTATCTCATAATCTCCAGATCTAACTCAAGGTTAAGCTTAAGTCAATTCAGGTTTACTTGGAGATTCAACATGATTTATTGATATATATGAAGATCAAAGGGTTAGTACATGATCTCAGAAAGAAGTGAGTGAGTACAGGAAGATTCAGAGATTCAGTGCTGATCATTGATTAAGATCAAGATCTGTGGCTAGCCCATGATTTTAGAACTGAACCCAAGTTAAGATATTTTTTCAATGACCTGGTGAATATGTTATCTCTGAATCTCCAGATAGAGTCATAGTTAAGCATGGTTAGGACAAAGACAAGTTAGGTTTGTCAAGCAAGGATCAGAGTCGTGGATTAAGATTAGGATCAATGCTTTATGCTAAGTCTCCCAATAAACTAAAGGTTAAGATAAAGACTTAGCGATTGTGAGATATAGAGGAAAGATATACTTAGATTCAAGCTACAGGTTAAAGACAAAGTACACTTGTGAGTCAAATCAGATGGCAGGCACATTTACTCAAACATAAAGATGAATTTCTTTATTCTTTGAGGCATTGTGCATGGAAGCCATGTGTTCTAGTAGGTCTAGATCAATGACAAGGTAATTAAGTTAAAGAGCAAGCATTTTTAGATAGATGTAATAGCTGGCGTAAAGCCTTAATGGAAAAGTGCACAAGATCTAATGTCAAAGGCATTGCACCTATGTGACGCGTATCCTATCTGGTTAATGGGACATGCAATTAGTAAAGAGGTGGTAAGATAAACCCTAGCCAAGTTTAAGAATATCTGACGGATGGTGCAAAGCCTCAAAAGAAAAGTGCTCAAGATCTAGTCATTAAGGCATCGCGCCTGCATGCCACCTGTCTAGATCTTATCTGAAAGCCTGAGTAACTTAAAAAGGATCTATGGTCATGTTTTAAAGATAGAAAAAGTTCAAATTTGGGCTGTTGATGCTGATTTCTATGTCTTTTGTGACCATTTCAACCGCTTTTCAAATTTTTAAATCTTTCTCTTAGGGTTTTCAAGGCAGTGAAAAATGTCATTTGTTATAGAGCATTTAATGAACAAATTTGATCTTTTGGGTCATGTTTTTATAGTTTTTGGATGCTATATGAAGGAAAGATTGGCTTTTCTAAGTGTATTTAAACATAAATTATCTTCTTAGGGTTTATGTTAACTTATAAATCAGTTTTTATTCCTTTGGCTTATCATGTTCTGTTCTTCACCATAATGTTGGAAATAATCAAGACTAGCCAAGTTACTGAGAGGGGAGGGGTGAATCAGTAACTCTTAAAACTTTAAATCATTTCTGCACTTGTATATACTTAACCATTCATTTATCTAATCTACTGCAAGC
>MU225695.1:1086181-1098343 GCA_018584345.1 Thuja plicata
AGTGACAACCTCTATGTATAAAATCCTCTAACAAGGTTGCACTTAATAGTGTGTTTGTAACCTTTAATAGGGTTGGCTCCTAACAGGGCTCACTTTAGAAGAGTGAAAATTTGGGGTACCGGTCCCAATGGTTTTTCCCTTAACAAGGTTTCCACATTAAAAAATCATGTTTTATGTGTGTATGATTCATTTCTTTATTTTTTTGTATCTAACATAGTTAACACTGGGTTGATCGGTATACTCTACTTATTTATTGAGTTTTGGTAAATAGTTATACTACTTATCAGTAATCAAGAAGAATAAGGATAGACAAGGAAAACTGACAGACAGTTATTCATTATAAGTATTTCATGGCATGCATCTTGTAGGGAATTAATAATCTGAGGTTTATTTGATTCGTGGTTAATGTTTGAAGGATAATTATTGAGGCCACTGATTCACCCCCCCTCTCAGTTATTACTAACAAGTTCACCATTGCATTTCTCTTGGATTAGATTCTCTCTTATAGACCCTCTAGGAACACATAATTTACTCCCCTTAAACAATAGATCACTTTGTAAAGTATATTCAGAGAATTTACTATGAAAATGATTCTTGTATTCTTGACATACCTTATAGATGTCTGCAAAGTCTTCATCTTCTCCATATAGGTCTTTGAAGTTATCAACACCCATGCTCTACATTTGTATCTCTTGAACAATTAGGGCTCTTCTAGTTAAGGCATCTGCTACCTTATTCTGCAATCCCTTTTTGTGATTAATGTTGAAGGTGTAGGCCTATAGATATTCCACCCATTTCATATGTTTTTGACTAAGCTTGTCTCAGTAATTCAGGAAACTCAGTGCTTGATTGTCTGAATAGACTATAAAATCCTTTGGAAGCAAGTAGTGCCTCCATTTCCTCATATCTTTGACTAGATCATACATCTCTAAGTCATAAGAAGATTACTTCTTGGGTTCACTTATTTTTTTAGAGTGGAAAGCTACTGATATTCCCTCTTGGCTCAAGACAACACCAATAGCTATACTGCAAGAATCACATTCCACTGTGAATAGTTTCTCAAAGCTTGGAAAAATCAAGATTGGTTGAGTAGAAATCTTCTTCTTCAATAACTCAAATACATGGTTAGCTTTCTAATTCCATACAAAATTAGTTTTCATTCCACCTTTAATAGTATCTAGCATAGGAGCACAAATTGCACTAAATTTATTTATGAACTTCCTATAGTACTAAGCTAAACCATGAAAACTTCTTACCTTAGTGGTTGTCCTTGGATTAGGCTAGTTGATAATGGCTTCCACTTTACTTGGATCCATTTTGAGGTTTCCTTGAGATAACACAAACCCAAGGTACACTACCTCTTGTTTCATGAATTCAGATTTCTCCAAGTTTATCATCAACTTCTCCTCATGTAGCTTCTCCAAAACTATTTGTAGATGTGTGAGGTATTCTTCTCTTGTCTTACTATAGATGAGTATATCATCTAAGTATACTACCACAAATTTTTTAGGATTGGATAATACTGAGAGGGGGTGAATCAGTATTATAGCACTTAATTAAATTATTTAACTATTTAAATATTAACCATAAACTTGTAGTAAAGAAAAGAATATAAGAAAATGACACAGTACTCATAACACCATATTTTGTTTTCAAGGAAACCCTATCCAAGGGAAAACCCCTGTGGGGATGGTACCCACAAGCATGTACTAAAGTATAATGTCCCTGTTAGGAGACCTAGCCCTGTTAGGAGCTGAATATTACATAGCACATTTCCTTTTTAAAAGAATTACAACCTTGTTAAAGGTTCACAACACCCTTTTAGGAGCCAACTAAGCTTAAATCTCTTACAAAGTAATTTTTTTTACAAAGTGTCCTCAGTCATGAACAAAACAAGCAACACTAGTGCTTAGATAGTTCCTTTATAATCCTTCAATGATCTTTGTCATTATTTACTCTACTATTCTCTCAACATATCCATCTCATCATCATCAACAACAACATATATCTTTATCAAAAATATCTTACACATATATCTCACAACTTTACAAAGTCGACTCCCAATATGAATATTACAAATATTACAAAGTTGGCCTACAATACAAAATGCATTTAATATAGTAAATATAAAATGCATAGTCAGCACTCTTTCATAGTCAATGTGTAGGTTATCAACAACCAAAATCCAACTTCAATTTCCTGGAGTCCATGTCATACTCTCTCAATCTTCGCTACTGTCCAACTGCTCTGTATCGTTGTTCTGCTACAGTATGTCTATCTTCAATTCTTTCTAACTCATCGTAGACTTTACCAAAACCAAATCAATCTTAGGTAGAGGTCATACATACCCCATAATGTCTTCCTCTAATCTCTCTTTCCCTAATTCATCGATCTCAATCTTCGATATCCAAAATACTTTTGTATCTTTGCTTCTATACCTAGTCAATTTCTGAATCAGCAAAACTTATCTTTATAGGAATCGATCTAAAACCTAGATGTGTTTCCATAAATCAAAACCAAAAATTCAATCACATTTACACAACATTTATCACTTGCCAACAATCTCTCCCTTTGGCATTGATGGCAACACTTAACAATAAATAAATAAATGTTCCAAAAAAATTGTCTACTCTATATTCTCTCCTTCCTCTTCTTGTCTCTTCTCCCATTTTCTTCTCTTCTCCCATATTATATTTTTTTTCTTCTTTCTTCTCCCCCTTTTAAAAAAATGACAAAGGTGCATATAAAATAATAATATTTAGTGCTTGCTCACCAATTTCAAAATATCTTGAAAGGAATCTTCCAAGATCTTCACTTCTGCATTCCATGTTTTGAACAATATTTGGCTAATATGAATTAATCCATTCAATGCAAATGATGCGGTCTCAGATTATTTTAATTTTGTGGGCATAGATTTAGTCAGTGAATCTGTCACTTTCTCCAAGTTTGATAGATGAACCTCAAGTATGGATAGCTTAGGAGTGATAAAGCTCTTCAACAAATTAAATCTTGTCAATACTCTCCCTTTCTCATTATCCAATACACTGATTTTTGCCAAAATTCTTGTGACTTCCTTGTCTAACTCTGTTACAGATTATGAATATGCTTCACAACCATCCATCATACTATTCATATTTTCCCTTTCTTTGGCAATAATGTCTTCTACGTTTTGAACATGCCTGATATGATGCATGCAGTAGCTAAACAATTTTCTTCCATGTCCAATGCAACTCTTTGCATTTGTCAAATAAGTTTTCACAATGCATAAGTCCCATGTGATTGAATTGCATACTTCTGATAGCTTCTTCTCTAAATATGTCTTCTCTTCCTTCTCCTCTACAATCTTTATCAAATTATCATAATGCCCATCAAATTCATCAAGTGTTATTCTCAGATTTTCAATGTCATCTTTGTGCTGGAAAATAATAGGTACTGGAATAAATTTGTTCATAGTATCAATTTCTCTTGTAATTACTTTAGCCTCTTTTCACCTTTTTCTTCTGATCTTTCCTTAGCTTTTTTTAATGCAGTAAATGCCAATTTGACCAACTCAACTTCATCCATGCTATCAACATTTATATCACTTCTTTCCAACAATGAGATAGATGATGTGTTTACCTCATTCTTTTCATCCTCTTTCTGTTCTTCTTCCTTTTTTTTCTCTACTTCCTCTTTCTATTGCACTTCATCTATTATAGAGTTTTCCACATTCCCTGCAAATGGTTCATTTTCATCTTGTGAAGTGTCAAAAGTCACTACCACACCAGAAACATAGAAATATGGTTGTGGATCTACTTCGCTTTTCTCAGCGTTTGTCTTTGTTGCTTTTGAGCTTTCTCCCATTCCTAATTGTGTAGGCGAAGTGGTCTTAGCAGGTGGGGGCTTGTTAGAAGTAGTATTTATCAATATCTTCTCTAGTGCCTTCTGAGTTTCCTCAGTAACTTCATCATACTTCCTCACCATGATTTTCAACAATCTTAGCTTGGTTCTTAGCAAAGGTTTTAATTCCTTGAATATTCTTTCCCTTTCTTGTAAGGATATTACAGGAAGCATGTTATCAATTTCTTGATTCCTAATTGTATCATCCTCAATCTGTGCTAAGTGTTTTCTTTTCTCCAATCTCCCATACAAGTCTTTAGGTATACTTCCTTCAATTTCTAAAGAGTCTTTTTGAAGGTGAGTAAATGATCAATCACAATGTCTTCAATCTTAGGCTTGTCTGAATCTCCATACCTATTATAGTATTTTTCAATTGTGACTATTTTACCTTGTTCTATTTCTCTCTTCTCTATCATCTTCATTTTAGGCTTCCAAAAGTGCTTCTCAGTTTTCTTCTCTTCTGTCACTATGCTCTGCTCTTTAGGCGATGTCTGCATGCTTTATATAGTGTTTACTCTACGAGTGATGTTCTTTGTTTGTGATGTCTATTGTGATGGAGGAGGTGGTTTGTCTACCATTAATACCTTAGGAGTGGGAAGGGTTGTAGTACTTCCACTTTCCAATCCAAGAGATCTTTCTGTCATCTTCTTTTTCACTTATTTCAGTTCTTCTTCGGTCATTCCTACTTTTACACCACACTCATGCACAAGTTTCTCAATTTTTATTTTCCTCATACCTCTATTATGTTCCTCTCTCACCTTGGTTTCTTTCTCCTCATATGTTCCCTATCTTTCTTCTGATGTATCAACTTCTAATGCAAGAACATGTTCTACTTGCATGGTAAGTACCTCTGAACTTACTTCATAACCCATGGGATAACACCATTTCTTTCTAGGTGTGACTGCTTCAAAACATACACAATCAATTTCAACCATGAAATAGATTGTATCCTTGTATTTTTCAACAATGTCCTCATGTATCCTGTACCTATTCTTCATCTGTCTCTGAACTATTTTGATCATCCCAAATAGTTTTCCATCAACCCATGTACTATTCTGTCTTTTGTAGCTCTGTGAAATTAAAATACCAATAGGTATCCCAGATTTCCAACCACTAGGATGTAAGCCAGGAAATTTGTGCTCAATATGTATAAACATATGCATCAACAATGAACCAAATCTAAAGGTATTAGTTCTATCTTTCTTCACTAGCTTCACATTTTTAAGCAATTGTTGTGCCAAAACTTTGCATAGATTATATTTCATGTTTTTCTTCACCATTCTCCATGTTGTCATGATTACTCCTATAGATACTAAGTTAGCTCTACTGCTATGGTATAATTTGTATCCAAGTATCATAGCAATAAGTCTCACATATTACTGAAAGATGTCATTCACAGTCATTGCCCACCTATCCCATTTAGAATGAGTTAGGGTTTCAAATTATTTCTTTACATGTTTTTCTGCAATAGGAATGACTCTAGTGTTGTCCAATCCAGTGATTTCATGAATTAGGTCACTACAAATCTTCACAGGTTGATCACCTATCCAAATAAATTGATCATGAACCCTGCTCAATAGTATCTTAAACCATTCATCTTCATTGAATTCGCATAAGTCCAGAACTTTCATTATGCTTAACTAATCAATGTGTTTGTATTCTTCTTTCATGATTCTATTATTAGTTATATACTCCATCTTAGTTGATATCTCATCAATTCCCAATATATCATACTTACAATGTATGTAAGCCCTAATATCTTCTACGTGTAATACGCCATATGGGGTTTGATAAAATGCTCCTTCTAGATCCTCTTACATGACTTGAATGGATGTTTTTTAAATTTGTACCTAGGTCGATCTACAACATCAAAAATAATAAGTGCATCCATAGCTAGATGATGTAAATACCTTTCTTTCACTAAATTTTGTAATTATGCTTCAATCAATTATGCATGACAATTGTAGAGTAGACTAAATATCTCTGCTCTTTGATCTCCTTATCTCACTCTTTGTCAAATGGTAAAGATATAGGTCATCAGATGGTGCTTTATACAAGTTTAAGTCATAAATTTCACTTTTACTCAATACTGTCCAGTTGGCTATTAGATCTCACGAACAAAATATATGTGTCAGCTAATGTTGCGCTCTTAGATGTACATTCCATGATGTCAGCCAAGTTCATACCCAAGCTCGCTTGAGCTCAATCCACAAATTTTAGGGCAAGACATATTCTGATGTTTGTATCCAATGCTCCCCCTAAGGCCTTGATAGGCCAATTAGGTCAATTTTGTTTTACTACCATCAGACGAAGATCTAGTAGCATCTACTGACTCTCCTTGAACTAATGTCTCACTTGTTTCTTTGATCTTCCATATCTTACCACTGTTTTTATCTTTTTCTTTCTTAAAATAACTTTCAAAATCATTCTTCAAATCTACAACACTCTTACCAATATCATTTCCATTCTTCTATGAATTCATAGGAGGTGGTACTCTTCTGTTGTCTGATCCATTATACCTACAAAACTTTTCTATATGTCCTAGATTATTGCATTTGTAACATATAGGAGGTCTTCTTTCCTGATTAACTTGTAGCTTACAAGTACTTCACAATGTGTCCAATGTTATTAAATTTGTAGCATGTAGGTTTCACTATATATTATCTTCCATTGTCTTGTCTATATCCAAATTGATTAGGTTTTCTGCATTCTACTTTCTTGTGCCCATATCCATTATAGTTAAAACAATAACTAGAAAAAGTTCTAAAAGGGGCATTTCCTTTGCAGTCTCTCTTCATGTGTCCAAATCTATTGCAACCAAAGTATCTACCTCTAAAAGGTATGATATTCTCTTTAGGTTCTTCAGTAGAAGGCTTCTCAACATCAATCTTCTCATTGGATTTCTCTTCCTGATTCTTTGAACATTCAGCTTCATTGAAGCCAATACTAGTCATATCACCTTTAGGTTTCTATTTTTCTATCTTTTCATCAATCAAATCACTATTGGTGTGAAGTTTCTCAATGTTTTTCTTTGCTTCAACAAGTACACCTTTTATAATCTGATTGTATTTCTCCATTTCCAAATACTTGTTCTTGTAGTTGTCAGCCTCATTCTTCATTTGATCTAGTGCATTGTTTAAAGCTTCTTCAACTTTCTTCCTAGCATCCTTCTATATATATATATATATATATAGCCATAGTCTCATTTTCAATTTTTAGAGTTTCATTCTCTTCTTTTAGTTGCCTCACTTGAACTGAATTATCTTCATCTGAATCCTCTTTTATCTAAACCATAAGATCTTGTCTTTGACTTCTAGAAAGCTGAAGTTGTTCTTTGAGTTTATTTATAAATTTCTCTGCTCTTCGCATGTTGAATTTCAACTCTCCATTTTTTTCTTTTGCTTTGTCAAGGTCTTTGAGTGCAGCATCAAAGTTTTCTTGCAAACTATCCAAATCTATTCTGATCTCCCTTAAGTTGTTAGACTTTCTTTCCAAGGGACAGAAGCTTTGATACCAATTGTTAGGATTGGATAATACTGAGAAGGGGGTGAATTAGTATTATAGCACTTAATTAAATTCTTTAACCATTTAAACATTAACCATAAACTTGTAGTAAAGAAAATTTTTGGCAATTTGATTTCCTGAGGATGCATGACTCATTTTGTGTTGTCATCATGGCAACAAAGTCATGTGTAGTTTCTGTCATGAAAGACAAAATGACTAAGTATGAAAAATAGGGCAGACAAAGATACTCAGTGATCAGCACATCAGCGCATGTGCGAGAGATCAAGTCAATGTATGCGCATTTAGATATATGTTGTATGACACATGTACATGCTACATCCAGACATGCATAATAGAGAACAATAGTATGGCAAAGTTATAGGCAGATCAGTAGACCAGCACTCCTGAAGACAGAGTATGGGAGCCAACTACTATTTTGATCAGCGTGAATTATTTTGTAATGTAATGGCTAAGCACCTTTGGTTATATGTTTGTAATAATGTAATTAGCATTGTAGTAAACACGCTTGAGCTGACTTGTTTGAAAGCATTGTATATTTTGTTTTAGGGCCGACTAGAGTTTTGTTTTGGGTCGCGCCTATTCGAATATGAACATATAAGTATGTAATGTAAAGATATGTTACAAGCGTCGATTATGATGTAAGAGGAAGATACAGAAGAGTAGTATAATGAATTCAGTATATGATAGAGCTCTTTAATAGAGTAAGAGCATTCGTGCATACATGAAACTGATCAGACAACAGTGTCATCACAGTAGTTCACTTTTGATATAGTGTATATCAACTTTTAGAAGGTTGTAGCCTTCATCCTATTGGGCAGTGAGCCATATACCTTTAACATGGTTTTGTAAAAGACTCCTAATAGGGTCAAACCTCTAACTAGGTCATTGTACTCAAATTATAAAGACTACTTCTAACAGGGGAAAGGAACTTTAATAGGTTCATTATACCTAGTACAATATTTGTGGGTACTAATTCCCATCGGGGTTTTCATCTGATCAAGGTTTCTCGGTAATCATATCATGTGTTATGAGTTCTTATGTTAAGCTTCATTCTATGTATGTTTGATTTATGTTTAAGTTGCTAAAAAGTAATTAATAGACAAACACTGATTCACCCCCCCCCTCTCAGTGTTTCCAACAAAAATAATATAAGAAAATGACACAGTACTCATAACACCATTTTTTTTTGAGGAAACCCTGGCCAAGGGAAAACCCCGGTGGGGATAGTACCCACAAGCATGCACTAAAGTATAATGTCCTTGTTAGGAGACCTGGCCCTGTTAGGAGCTGAATATTATATAGCACATTTCCTTGTTAAAGGAATTACAACCCTGTTAAAGGTTCACAACACCCTTTTAGGGGCCAACTGATCTTATAGCTCTTACAAAGTAAATTTTTTTACAAAGTGTTCTTAGTCATGAACAAAACAAACAACACTAGAGCTTAGATAGTTCCTTTATAATCCTTCAATGATCTCTATCATTCTCTTCTCTGCTATTCTCTCAACATATTCATCTCATCATCAACAACAACAACATATATCTTTATCAAAAATATCTTACATATATATCTCACAAATTTACAAAGTCAGCTCCCAATATGAATATTACAAATATTACAAAGTCGGCCTACAATACAAAATAAATTTAATATAGTAAATATAAAATGTATAGCTGGCACTCTTGCATAGTCAATGTGTAGGTTATCAACAACTAAAATCCAACTTCGATTGCCTGGAGTCCATGTCATACTCTCTCAATCTTCACTACTGTCCAACTGCTCTGTATCGTTGTTTTGCTTTAGTCTGTCTATCTTCAATTCTTTCTAACTCATCGTAGACTTTACCAAAACCAAATTGATCTTAGGTGGAGGTCATACATATCCCATACTATCTTCCTCTAAGCTCACTTTCCCTAATTCATCGATATCAATCTTTGATATCCAAAATACTTTTGTATCTCTGCTTCTATACTTAGTCGATTTCTAAATCAAAAAAACTTAACTTTATAGGAATCGATCTGAAACCCAGATGTGTTTCCATAAATGACAACCAAAATTGAATCACATTTACATAAAATTGATCACTTGCCAACAAAATTTGCCTGTGTAATCCTTAAGGACTTCATTCATTAATCTCATGAATGTAGATGGGGTATTGGATATCCCAAATGGAATTACAAGCCACTTATACAATCCTTCTATGGTTTTGGAGGTTGTTTTCCTTTCATCCCCTTCATTAACTCTTATTTTGTGGTATCCACTCTTTAAGTCAATCTTTGTGAAAAATTTGGCTTCACCTAGATAGACCATTAGGTCTTCTATCCTAGGGATAGGGAACCTATACCTAATGGTTATCCTATTTATTTCTCTAGATTTAGTACATAGCCTCCAATTTCCACCCTTTTTAGGGGCTAATATAGTGGGTAGGGCACAAGGACTAATACTTTTCCCAATAAGACCTTGGCTTAGGAGTTCTTGAATTTGCTTGGCTATTTCCTCATTTTGTTGCGGGGTCATCTTATAGGATTCCTTATTGGGAAGGGTAGCTCCTAGACTAAAGTATATTTTTTACTTATAGCTCTCTTGGAGGGTAGGTTTGATGGTTTTCCATCACTGATAATGCCTTCATACTTCTGCAATATCTCATGCACTTCCATTGGTAAGTCTGTCCTCTTGACTTTTTTGTTTGTACTATATTCTTTTGGCTTCAATATAAGTGCAAAACCAACTCCCTCTCCTTCTTCTAAGGCTTCTATGAACTCCTTCTCACTGCCCATAAGGATATTGGGGCCAGATGATTTCATCTCTCCATCCTCTAACAGTGACTGTATTTTGAAAGTCACATTGCCCTTCTTGAAAGAATATGAATTCTTTGCTCCATCATGCATCACCTATCTATAAAATTTCCATGGTCTACCTAAGATTAGGTGACATGCATCCATAGGTAGGACATCACATAAAACTTTGTCCTTATATATAGCAATTGAAAACTCCACCCAAGCTTGTTCATTGACAAGGACATGTTGTCCTTTGTTCAGCCAAATGACTTTATATGGATTGGTGTGGGGTATTATTTTTATCTTGAACTTGTTGACTACCTCCTCTAACACTATATTTCCAGTATACTTCAAGTCTATGATGTCTCTACAAACTTTGCCCATCATCTTTCATTTTACTCTAAATAATGATCTCCTTTGATTGGGCTCTTCTTTCACTGGCTCTTTAATTAGAGTTCTCCTCATCATTAAGTTCTCACCTTCTTCTGATTCTAAGGGTACTATAGGGTGTTTACCTCCACCACTAGTGTCCTCTTGAACATAATTTACCATTTTATCACTTCCTTGGGAAGTATTTCCTTTCTATGGACACCTATATTTAGGGTGTCCCATCTAGTTGTAGTGGTAACATTTCATGTTTGCAAGTAGTTACCTCTACCTTGACTACTGCCTCTTCCTCTAATGTTAGAGTTCCTTCCTCTATTATAATTACCTCTGTTAGAGCTTCCATCTTGCTACTTAGTAATTTTGGTCTCTCCTTGACTCTTTGGTTCATAATTTCTTCCACCATATCCACCTCTCTATCCTCTATTATCTCTTCATTTTTCTCTACCTCTGGTGGTACTAGAATATTGTTTCTTCATCAGCATCTCTTCAACCTTGATTGCAATTTGGTGGCACTTCTGAATAGTATCAAGAGTCAAGAGACTCATTTTATCTTATATGGTCCACTTAAGACCATTAAGGTATCTAGCTACCTTCACTTTCTCATCTTCTACAACTCTAGACCTCATGCAAAGCCTTTGAAATTATTTAGTATAGGAGTTTACATCTAGGTCCTTTTTTCTTAGACTTTGTCCTCTTTTATGCAGTTTGATTTCATAATCCTCAGGGATATAGGCATTGCTTCTTTTTGCAACCATATCCCTCCATGTGGAAATGGGTTTCTTTCCTTCCTTCTCCCTCTCATCTTGGATAAAATTCCACCAAGTGACTACAGACCCTCTTAGTCTAGCTTTAGAAACTTTCACCTTTTGAGCCTCAGTTATGCCATCACACTCAAAGTGATTTTCTAGTCCTTCTATCCAATCTATGACTACCTCTAGTTCTATCTTTCCACTAAAGATAGGAACTCCTTCTAGTGCTTTACCAATCATGGCCTTTAATGCTTTCAATAATGGTTCCTCAATAAGGATAGGGTCAGCTTCAGGTACTCCATCATCTATGGTAATCTCCTAGCCTTTCCCTTCAACCTTATCCTACGCTTCTTTTGTCTTCACATACACTTCATCTACCTTTTACTCTAATTAAGCCAATTTGTCTCTGAGAATCCTATTCTCTACTTCTTTCTCATCTACCTTCTTTTCCAACTCTACATTTGGAAATCTCCATCATCTATGGTAATCTCCTAGCCTTTCCCTTCAACCTTATCCTACGCTTCTTCAGGTACTCCATCATCTATGGTAATCTCCTAGCCTTTCCCTTCAACCTTATCCTCTTCCCTTTATGTAGCGGGGTTCATTATTACCAAACCTTACACTACCTCCATCATAGTCTTCAAAGTGTTCAAACTTGGTTTTATCACCATTCATATGATGAGAGCAACCACTGTCTATGATCCAGGTATCATTTTTGCTTATATGAGAAATAAGTACCATCTTATCTTCCTCATCATTATCAGAATCATCTCTCACAGCAATGTAAACAATTTCATCTTCACTATTATCAGAATCTTTAGCCATAAAACATGTTTTCTTACCTT
>MU225695.1:1127016-1215717 GCA_018584345.1 Thuja plicata
TGAAACGGATTCACCAGGGGCTAAAAATGGACAGGCCAGAAGAGGAACATGCCTACAATACAAATCCATCATTAATTCTTCTTGACCAATCACCGGGTATCAAATATAGCTTCACAAACAGGGCTCCTGACAAACAAATGAACCAGTGCACAAGTGCAAAACTGAGAAAACACCTCTAGAAGGGGATGAATAAACATGGTCGAAACTCATCACAGGGACCTGAAACCTGACACATAGAGAGTATTCAATGTGTAAAAAAAGATTTTAGGCTCATATTTTCATAACACTTATCCAATTTCAAGATATTCAATCCCGAAGTAGCCCTTCTCGGCGATTTCTACACTTGGCAATTTTTTGATTTTGAGACCCCCTAGGAACGAACTGATGAAAACCCATTTGAGCATGCAACTTTAGGACTCGGAATAAATCAATGAAGCATATGAAAGGCAATGGAAAAATTCATTTTATGAAACCACCCAGAAAACACCTGGTTCCCACATGCATCTTGAAAGCAAAATAGTACAAATACATGCTAATGTGTCCCATTCCTCACAAATTTTTTAGAGTGCCAACAGGGACTACCTTAAAACCAATAAATGCAGGAGGAAGGGCATAGGAGGTGCTCTTCAAATGAGCAGCTTCATGAACACACTAAAGGCCTTACAGGATGGCTTGAAGCATGCACAATCTCAAACACAAATTGCACTGTTAAACACTCAAAGTGAATGCACTTAGCTTACTGGTAACTTGCACAAATCACCTTAATCGCTCTTAATCTCTCTAAGGGTAAATTGTTCATGGTAAATGTAAAAGTGACAAGTGAAACCCATTTATAACCTTAGGTGAAAATGCGCCGCTTCCTTCCACAAGTCCCAGGAAAAGGAAAACCTCTAGACTCCGAGCCAGGGAATCTATGAAACCACACCCTCTAACTAAAGAGGAAGAAATGGAAAATAATCCCAGAGTCTGGAATTTAGCTAGCACAAAAGAAACAAAAACACTCTAGGACTAGGTCCCGAAGTAAGGAAAATGAAAAAGGAAACAACAATAAAGGCCCCATTGAGGTAAAGGTCAGAAAAAACAAAAGAAGACCGAAAGGAAATAGGGAAGAACCAAAAGCAAAAAGGGGGACCCAACATTTTTCACACAACATTTAGGGATGGGTATGTAGGGCATAACAAATGGTGACTCACTGGGATGAATTCCTTAGCACATTTGAGAATCATAGTATCTCAGGTTAGCAAAACTGGGGTTTATCTTTACCTAAAGCACTTCACTTGCAAGGCGCGAGGTGTCTAAGAAAATCTGACTCATCCTGATTCATTCCTTCAATCTCTTGTCAGTTGTGAAGTGTGTGCTTTGGAATAAAATCAAGCTGATGAATTCTAGAAGAAACAGAGAGATGACACTGAGTGTATCAGACCAAAATCACTATATCTTTCTTGGCCCCCCGGATCTCAAAATTCTCTATTCTCCAGTTTTCTTTCTTTTCTTTTGAAGATGGGGAAGGTGGTACTTCTTTCATCGTGAACCTTAATATTAGCTAATTTTTATGGTGGTACTTCTTTCACCTTGCCATCCATTTTAATTTTCTGAATAGGAGAGACATTTCAGACCCTAGATAATATTTTGATTTTCGGACATGGCTAATAACTAGTGGAACCGATATGCTCTCAAGGATCATACGATTACTTGCTCTCTTAGATTTTCTGTTAATTGATGTCAAGACTTTCTAGATAAGAATCCAATGAAGATTACCAATAACCTTTTACCATGCATACAAAAGAACTCCAGAGTGCGGAAAAATTCCACCATCCTAACAATAGATTATGGATTAACTGAAATGCATAAGACACCATTCCAGGGACTAGATGTCATGCGAAGCATACTTGTCTACAAGAAAGGAGAAACATGCCTAGAACATGGAAAAACAAAACACCTAGAGAAAAAGGAAACCAAAGACAAAATAGAGAAAAGAAAGGAAAATGGCCCCAGAGGACTACCAACAACTATTTACAAGGACAAGACACTCTCGAGGAGTGTCAGGGAAAGATATTTACAAGCAGGAAAATATTTACATATAGTAAAACTTTGGGCAACTTACCTCTCACCTCATTCAAACTAGTGCTTGAGAAACTGTCCATTGACGGGAAATGGAACGGCTTCTTCGGTCATGGTATTGAGGTGATAAGTGTTGGCCCCGCAGATCTCTGAGATTAAGTATGGTCTGAGCTAGAGCCTTTGAAACTTGGTGTGCTTTCCTTTCTTCTCCCAGGCTTTGACCCACAAAAGGACTAAGTTTGAAACCCAAAAGGCTTTGTATTGGGATCTCTAGTCGAACCATCATTTGACAACTACTTGATGATGTGAAAAATGTTCCAGTATTGCATCTCTTTGTTCTTCCATTCTCACGACGTTCAAGAGGCTAACTTCCACAATGTTGTCCTGGGCATTGAATTCGTGCATGAATTGTAAAACTGGGATTTGTAAGCTGATTGGGAACACAAGACTTTGGTCATAAACAAGGTGAAATGGAAAAGTCCCTAGGACTACCTTGATTTTGATTTTATCTGCCTAGAGGGTGAATCTAAGCTTTTGGTGCTAGTCCTGGGGGTTTTGCTTTGGAAAATGTTTGATCACCTTCGATAGATTTTTATTGGTAGACTCAGAAACACCATTACCCTGGGGATAATAGTTGCTAGAAAATTTCAGGATGATCTTCCTCTGATATGTCCATTCTAATAGTTGTGCTAAAGAAAATGCCAGACCATTGTCACATACGATAGAAAAAGGCATTCTGAACCTTGTGACGATATTTTCTTCCAAGAATTTGATAACTACATCTGCCATGTTGTTCTTGCATGGGATTGCCTCGGACCACCAGGTACAATAATCGGTCATAGTCAAAATATACTGGTGGTTGGCAGATGAGTTGGGGTTTATCTCCCCAATAAAATCAAATTCCCATTTGGGTGAAGGGTTGAACTTCAAAGACCGACTGCAAAGGCATTGCTAGGTTTCGCTCACGATGAGTTGCAGTTTGGCAGGTGTGACACATTCTTACGTGACTATGCACTTATTTGAAGATGAAGGGCCTATAATACCCAGCCTAGAGGATCTTATGGGCAGTGGCATTAGCTAAACTATGCCCGGTTCCAAACTTCCCATGGAATTCTTCTATCATTTTGGCAGCCGAGTCTCTATCTATGCACCAGAGATAAATTCCTTCAAAAAATTTGCGGAAAAGCATACCATTTTTTATCATGAAGTGTGCACTTTTCATTCATAGGGAACAATGTTTGTTAGGGGAAAGCCCCTCTAGGCATCTATTGTTGAGTAATAGTTATACCAGATTGGTATACATCAGGTCTTGAGTGATGGACTCCACAGTATAAGTTTGACATTCAATGTTTGGAGTTACCTCTGCCATCGCTCTACATAGTCCCTAGCCTAGGACTATCTTCATTGGTTGCATCTCAAGATAATACTCTTGGAGGATGGCCATCCATTCCCCCGGTGTTCTGCCAATTCACTCTGCAATAGTAAAGATTTGACAGCCTAGTCTGGGATAATTGCATGTACTTTGCTCTAGAGAATGTAGTGCCAGAATTTCTTCATGGCCTAGACTAGAGCAAAGGCTTGTTTTTCCAGTGGTGTGTGCCAGACTTTGGCATTTTTGAAGGGGGGCCCATGAAAGTAATATTTTTCTCTTCCCCTTCAACTTTCTAGGTTAGGACTGCTGTGGAAGAATGTGGTGAAGTGAAGGAATAAATGTGGAATGGGAGGGAATAGTCCAGACTTGCCAAGACTGGTGCCTCCACTATAGTTTTCTTGATCTGAGAAAATTCTCGCTTCACTTCAGGGCTCCAATCAATCTTGGTATCTTTCTTCATCATGTCATTGAGTGGTTTGATGATCTTGACAAATCCAGTAATGAACTGCCGGACAAAATTTATCTTTCTGAAGAAAGATCTCATTTCCTTTTTGCTACTAGGCATTTGCAAGTTCAGCAATGCTTCTACTCTGTCAGGATCAATGGATATTCCCTTCTTAGAGAATGTGTCCAAGAAGTTTCCCTTAAGTGACCCTGAATATGCATTTATTGGGTTTGAGGGAGATACCATACTGGTGACATCTTTCGCAGATCTGAGTGAGGTGGGCGAGATGATCACACCTGTCCTGGGAAAAGACTGTTAAATCATTCATGTAGATGATTATGCATCTATTAACTAGGCCCTCAAATGCAATGTCCATAACCTTTTGAAATGTGGCCCCTACGTTGATCAGGCCAAAGGAAATTCTCCAATATCTAAACATTCCCCACTTGGTGGTGAACATTATCTTATCTCTATCCTCGAATTTAACCATGACCTAGTTATACCTAGAGTACCCATCTAGGAAGGACATCATTTGTAATCTGTTTATAATCTACAACACCTCATCCAATGAGGGGAGAGGGTAATTGTCTTTCTTGGAGGCCTTGTTTAAATTGAAAAAAACCACACATAAGCAGATCTCGCCATTCTTTTTATGCATGAGGATGAGGTTGGCAACCCATCTTGTATGCCGGATTGGAAAAATAATCTGGGCTGACAATAATTTCTGAACCTCCTGGTGGATCAGGGGTTCGATCAAAGGGTTCACCGACCTCTACTTTTGCTGGAAAGGTTTGGCATCTGGTTTTAGGGGAATGGTATGATTCATGACAGATGTGTCATAGGTTTAAAGATCCTCATACCCCCAGGCAATAACATCAATGTATTCTTAGAGAACCATGAGAATCTTCTCCTTCTCCTCTGGGGAGCAGGAGGTACCAATGTGAACAAATTTTTCTTCATCAGCCCCACTGATGTTGACCTTCTTGAATTTTCCTCCCTCAGAGGAGGATTATATCTTGTCTCAGTCCTAGAGGTCTGAATCAAAGATGCATTCTAGAGCAACCATCCCCTTGTGAATAGTGTTGGTGGGTAATTCAATTATCCCATCATCTTCTTCCCCCTGCCCGGTATCGTCGTGATCAATTTCTTCCATGGTGTGATCTTCAAAGACACCAAAATTTGCCATGAAGGCCAGACTATGTTGGTCATCCTCAAAAACCTAAAAGTGCATTATGTTATCAGAGATGGACAGGGTGGGGACCATCTCAACATAAAATTTCCAGAGCTAGGAACCAACCATCGACTCGAGGGTGCTGGTAGACACAGCAAGGGCATCCGTGACATAGTTACATTTCTAGGGAATAAGTTCAATGCCAAAAGCATTAGAATCTTCAATGAGGATCCATGCTCTGTTGCAGTATGTGGCCAACCTTTTTTCATGACACGTGTGTTGGCTTCGGACCTATTTTACAATTAGCTCTGAATCACCCATTGCCTAGAGGCAGGTGATCCATTTTCTTAATGCAAATAGGAGTCTAAGGAGAAAGGCCTCATACTTTGTGACATTGTTGGTGTAGTTAAACTACAACCTATATGATGTGAGGAAGGATTTCCCTCATGAATTGATCAACTCCACTTCGGTCATGCAGCCTTGTTTGGACCGGGATCCATCAAACTTTAGGATCCACAAATCATTGTTCATTTTATGGGGCTAGGGAGGCAAAGTGGCCTTAAGATTGGTTTTTCAAGATGATTCCTCCAGCTCTGATGGTGTGCAGGTGAGGCTTTCCTCCAGAGTATTTTTTGGTTCAGGTTCCCAGATAATCGACACCTCAAGTGTATCGCTGGGTGGATTACTTGGTCTGGGAAACCCTAATTCATGTTTCCTCTCTTGGAGGTTGATGATGTGATGGGTAAAATTGGCCATACACAGCTCACACTTGAGCTCAGAATGTTTCTTTTAATGCACCTGGCACTAAGTGTCAGACAAGAGGGTGGTCGGGGTCGCCATGCTACCTTGTATGTCTACCTCACACTTCAGTTTTGCATCCAATTCTTACATCCTCTAAGCGACTATAGGGTCCTCCCTAGGGGTGAAGTCGAAGGTTAGGATCTCCAGCAGTAAATATACCCCAAGTGAAGATTCAGATAAAAGGATTTCACTTACCTTCCTGACTTTGGTGAGGGCCTATTTTATTTTGTGTTCACTCTCTACCCAGATCTGGTTCGATTTCCCCTTTCAGGGGAGCCACAAGTGGGAGAAGTCCATTGAGAAATACCCATTGAGGGCCTCTGAAAAATTTTGACTTAGTAACATCTCGTAAGTTTTAGGGATGTCAACCACTTGGATGTCAATGGTGCTAGATATTCGGGGATCTTGGATTAGCTAAATCTGGACGTTCTTCAGCTCACAACCTATTTTCACGGTAGTTTTTTCCAGTTGGAAAATTGTTCCTTTGGACGGTGTGGGATTAAGTTTGAGCTTCTGGAAAATGGATAAGTGCATGATGTTTCCCAAAGCACTAGAATAAACTAGGTAATTATACAGATTCTTCCCTTGAATGTTTAGGCCTAGTAGGAAGGGACGATCCTCTATATTTCCCTAGAAGACTACTGAGTTGGCATCATTGAATGTGACATTCTTTGGTGGACAACCGACAGCTTCCAGGTTTCCCAAGAGCTTCATAAGGGACTTCTTTTGCTCGGTACAATTAAGCAACACCTCCATCAAGGTCATGGAGGTGGTGGTGTTTTCCAATGCCTTGGTGATATCAAACCGTCCTCCAGGGTAAATTTGGCTTCCCTCAATCGGATCCTTGGCGTGGTTAGGACCAGGTCCTTTCAGTGGGGAAGAATGATCATTTGTTTTGTCCTGGGGCTGTTCTTGGGAGGCATTGACACATAAGATGGCCCTCTACCACCCTGACTCTGAGTATTGTAAGGATTCCCTAGGTTGGTGAAGGCATTGTTGTCAAAGTTTGGGAGGGATTCGTCAAAGAGCCCCTACAATTTGGGTTCTTCTTCATCCTCTTCTTCTATCCCAAAGAAGACGGTCTCACATGTGAAGGCAGTATGAGGGGGCTCTGTGGAGGATATTCCAGGGGAGTTGGATTAGTTGGTTGTTGTCTATTCGACTAGGAAATCATGATGATCTTCTCTAGTGTGGCACAGTTCACCCTGGAATTGGACCCAGTGTCATGCAATCTACACCATGTGGTTGGCGGGTGGAATTCTATGAGATGTGCAGAATGAGTAGGTCCAGCACCACCCTAAGTGGTATTTTGATTCAGAGGAGGACCTCCAGTATTTGTGTTATTGGTCCATTATTGTTGGTTGGGCCAAGGCCTATTGTTGTAGTTTCATCCTCTGGAATTGGTATTTCATTGGTTGGAGAAAAAATTCCCTCTCTGGGAATTAGGTTTGTGGGGTGCATAAGGCCCCACCTTCAGTTGTCCCATGTTCGTAGTCAATGAGGACACAAATTTCTAGAGGGATTCAACCTTGATGGAGAGCTGGGTATTTATGTCACAGTGTGATGGTTGTTGTGGTGGATTCCCTAGGAAAGCGGCAGTAGCTCCCGGAGTCGAGGATGGTAATCCTCCAGCCACGAATGACTAAAATAAAGGTACTCTAGAGGGTTGTGTCATGGGTTCTTGCATTTTCTATGGCTAATTCCAGGGAACAAATTCTAGACCCGGTATTGTCTAGGCTTGAGATGGGTAAATGTATCGGGCTTGTTGGTCTATCGGCGGTGGGGCCATGGCCATTATTGGGGCACCCATTGCCAGATTGGGGTTGTATCCCCCAGTGTAAGAATTTTCATCGGGTAACATGTTAAAGGGTAAGCTTTGTCCAATCCAGTCAAGAGCCTTGCTCAACCCATGGGACAACTCCAGGGCTAAGTTGTAAACTTTCACCAGAGTATCCCGGTCATTTTCAATGGTAGTTCTCCATAGAAGAGTAGCAATAATGGGGTCCATGGCATTCAGATACATCTAGATGGTTACATTAGTGGATGGGATGAAAGGGCCCATGCACCTCTTCAGAGCATGTTGGAATTGATGGTTGAAAGTAGCGAGGGGCTCATTTGGTTCCTTCCTAATAGAAATAAACTAGTTGTGGGACCAATCTGGGACCACATGAACATGGAAGGCTGCCAAAAAGGTGTCTTCCATATCTTGCCAACTGTTGATGAAGTTGGCAAGCAGGTTTAGGTACCATTTTAATTCATTATGTCCTAAGGACAAAGGAAACATCTAGGTTACAACGTCATGATGTTGTATCCGGTGTTTGTTCATGGCATCTTTATAGGCCTGGAGGTGTTCTTCCATAGTTTAGGGGCCTAGATGCTCATATTTGGGGCATATCTTCTCTAGATGTGGAGGAAGATTGTTAGTAGCGCCGGGGAACTACCCCATTGGGGACCTAGTATTACCAAAGTAGGTAGCCATTGGAACTATTTGATTTTGGCTAGGTTGAACGTTGGTACCCTGGATTATCTGAAGGACTTGGGTATTCTGGTGTGTAGCGAATCCCCATATACAATTGGTTGGCAGTCTCATTTGTTGGGTCCTTTTCTTTCGGGTGTGAGGCCCAAGTTCAACACTCTCTAGGATTCAGGGCAGATTGGAGGATTCTTTCAAAGCGTAACGGTGAAAATGACCCTATCCTGCTAAAAGCTTGGTTCCTAAAACTATTGCTTGGGGAGCCCTTGAGTGGTGTAAAATCAAAATCTTCCAAGGGAGATGAGCTCATGCCCTCCTTCTAGCGTCAGGTTTTGTTGATGGGACTTTGTGACCGGTACTGCCAACAGAGGTAAGTTTTCACTGGATACTGGGGTACCGACCAACTCTGCCTGAACAGGTTTACTAGAGAATGAATTCTCCTAGCCTCCAAGCACCTGGTAGTCGAGTCTCAATGGTGCAAGGGAGCTAAGTTGGACATGTGACTGTTGTTTGAGGGGATAGCTGGTTTCTACTCATCTCTTACGGGGATTTCAACGAGAGTGGGGACTTCCTGCAAGCATTTGGACTATCATAGAAAATTTAAAAGATAGATCAAGGTTAGATGTATATCTCTCTATCTATAGTTATGCAACATATATTCAAACATCAAACTATGCCCCAATTCAAGAAACTACACTAAATATCAAATACACAATGAACCAGTGATTCATATGCATTTAATAGTGTAGGCGCACTTTCAGTACACCATTTTAAAAATTTCAAAATCGTCACCCATGAAGGATTCCCCTAATGTGTTCTTGGATTTTTTCCCTTAACAATGCTTCTATGAAGTTTCCATGTTCAAGTTTGTCCAAAATGCAAAGAAGCTCTTTTCCAATTTTTCGCAATGGAGAAGTGAGATGGTCATTTTCTGCCGAGAGAAGCTCTTTTCCAATTTTCCGCTATGGAGAAGCGAGATGGTCATTTTCCACCGGGAGAAGCTCTTTTCCAATTTTTTGCAATGGAGAAGTGAGATGGTCATTTTCCGCTGGGAGAAGCTCTTTTCCAATTTTCCACTATGCAGAAGTGAGATGGTAAGAAATGCATAGCGGAAAATCCATTTTTCGCTACGCTCTTCATAGTATAGATTGTTGAAAAACTCAGTCTCAGTGCGGGGGGTCTATCTTCCAAACTAACCATTGGATCTTGCTCAGATTCAAGTATGTTCGTGATAAACTAATTGTGTCCATCCTCACTGAAGAGATTGAAGATTTTGTATCCGGTTCAAAAAAATTTCATCTTTGTGTAAGGGTCTATCTAGAATAGAAAGGATGTCAAATTGAATTATGTTTTGAAGGAACCGGTATTGTGTTTCTAAAGAAAGATAGTTAAAAGATACAGGAATTCATTAGTATAATTGAAGTATATGAAGATTCAAATAATTTGATACATAGTCATGGGGATAATGACACTTGTCAAATAATTATGCCCATTCATTAAAAATTATCATGGGTAATGAGTTGCTGAAATTTTGGAAGATCAAGAGATATGAGTAATTTTATGAGAAGTCAGAAAGTCTTGAAAGAGGAAGTTGATTGGAAATCAAATAAAGATTTTAATAATTTATTCCTTCACATTCAAATAGAAAATGAGGAAAGAATCAGTTATCAAAATTGAAAAGTCGCCAGGAGAAGCGGAACGGTTGCTAGAGAATGTTATTTATTTTAAATCCTTTTTCAAAAGAAGGGTTCTTCTTTTCTGCAAGATTAGGAAGTGCTGGAGTATAGGGGAGACATTATTTTCTTTTATGAATTTCATTTCATAGCATTAGAGGTTGAAAGTTCTAGTTTTTTGTAAATGATTTGACAGAGGTTGTGAGCAAATAAAATCAGAGTATTCTTATTTGTTGTTTTCAAAGCAAAGATGGGTTTTATTCTGAATTAGAGCATTTGGTTATTACTTTTCTATTTATAATCAATCGAAGTGTTGTTGTATTCAGTTTTGGGAATTATCTTGCATCTTGTGTTAAGTACTGGATGGGCTGTATATCATAGTATTTGCAAACATTCCTATTATAGAAATTGGGATTACTTAACCTTCATTTTCATTTTAGTATCACTGCATTTGCATAAGTAGCATTCATATTGCATTACCAATGTCGGGGAGTCATAGGAAATGTGAATTCTTGGAGTTGGCTAGGTTTAACTCTGAATTTACTGCTTCAATGAGTTCTGTCTAGAGCTGGCTTGGTTTTCCTCTTTCATTCTCGGGTTAAGAACATACCTAGTTAGTTTAGGAATAAAACAAATTCATTGAATAGCATTCATAAGGGAGCTATACCTTTCAATTCAGAGGAAATCTATCAATCTAGTGATAGATTATCCAACTGTTGGTATCAAATTGTTTCTCATAGATTTGGGCATTTGAGAGTTAAATTGAAAAGAACAATCTGTTTACCAATAGATTTTTAGCGACTCTACTGGGGAGGCAGAAAAGAAGATTAGTGTTGAAGATTGTTTCCTTAGTTTTATTAGTATTATCTCTGCTAGAGATTGGTGACTCTATTTTGATTCTCATAGTTTTTGGTTGAAGAGTCCAGTGCTTTCATTTTTAGATCTATTATTATCTCTACTTGCAAGAGATTGGTGACTCTGACTTAAAAGACCATGCCTATGAAAGTTGTGAAAGGGAAGGGTTCAGATCCTTCCTTTATAGAACTTCATCAAACACGTGATCTAGTATTGTGTGATTTGTTTGATGCTTTTAGAGAAAGCATCACTAGAGGAAGAAAAATGAATTTGAGCATTGAAGAAGACCATGTACTAGTTTTGTTATGGAGAAGTGTTTGTTCTAGGTATCACAAGATGAAAGAGTTGGAAGTGAAAACAAAGTTGTTGCAACATTCCAAAAAAAGGGTGTTGCATTTAAGTGAATAATTGAAGGTGGATGATGATGAAGTTTCAGAAGTTCCACATGACCTTATTTCTTATAATTTTTCAGTCTTGATCGAACAAGAAGTTCATCCAAGAAAACAAATTAGAAGGAAACCCACATTTGATGAAATAAATGCTAAGAGTGATCCCAACTTACAATTCCTTTGGACGACATTTAAACAAATTATTTCTAAATCCGAAGGAAAGGGATTAAGCCCTTCCAAAGATCATCAATCTACTCTGCTATTAAGGTGTGTGCACCAAATATATTTTAATATCAAAGACCAGAGAAGAAAGAAACTTGTTTTAGCAAATATGCCTAAAGAAAAATTAGTAAGTGAAGGACCCATATCAGTCAATTGCTTGGTTCTTGGAGAGCAAGAAATACCCTAGCTTTCAGAGGCACAATTTTCAGTGAACAAAGGCACTCTTAGCATCGGCAAAGAAATGGTAAGCAAAGTAGAAAAAGAAGACATTCCCATGCTTTCATTTGTTCCTGATATTGAAAGTTTTAGATCTGATGAAAATAGTGATGATTCTCTGCGTAAAGTCTCTTATGAAAATCATCCTTTAATCCATGCACAAGCAGAATATGAAACTTTTAAATTTGAAGAAGATGATAATAAAGATGATTTTCAATCTGCACAAGTTTATGATGATCCTATATTAGAATCATTTTATTTTGATGAGAATGCAAATTTGAGTGTTCTTAACAAACTGTGTGTTGATGGAAAGGCTAGATCGTTTCTTGGTGAATATCATGTTAAGTCTGAAAATGTTGTTAAAGAAATGGGTGCAAGAACAGATTTTGAACAGGGATCTTCGGTGTCTGGTGAAGTGCTGCAACATCGTGAAGAGGATAAAGAGTTGGACTACATTTTTCTTTGTTGTGAAATGGAATTTAATCAATTGTTGGTGTCAGCTAAATGTAAGTCTTCTATTGTAGTTGATATAGGTATCAAGATTTTGAGTTCAGATAAAGATTTTTCAGAATTGATGGCCATGAAGAATGGTGAAGTTGCTTTAGATTGGATTGATCCTATGGGTAATGAAATTCCATGCTATTTTATCTTTGTTTTGAATTCTAAATTTTCTCCTGAAGATGATCACATTGGATATCAGTATGATGCAATAACTTTCTCAGAATCATGTGAATTTTCTGATTTTGTCCATCTTGGTTTGAATGTTGAAACCTCTGTTAAAAATGATATTGTCAAAAGTGGTGAATGTGAATATGTTTCAGCATCATTTTCAGAATCTTTTGATTTTTTTATTCTTCACAAAGAATGGTCGAATGTATGAGAAGTGATGTGTAGGAGAGCATGGAAGAATCAAAGATTTATGATAGAGCCTGGTTGTTTGGAAAGTATTTTTGGGTCACCAATTTCTTGCACTATGGTAGTTTTGTTTTCAAAAATAAAGAGGCTATCAGAAAGTCTTTGTTTTGGTACAGCTTGTTGAAGCATAATCCAATTTACCAGAAAGTCTCATATTTTTCCTTGCTAGTCAATGGTCATGCGAGTTCTACATGCTCTCTTCTCTTTTGTTTTTGTTTTGGCCTTGCTCCCCTCCGCCCTCCCGACAAGCAGCTCTTTGATTGTCTCATTTTTGCCTAGACTCTATAGCCCAATAGATAAGGCACTCATCTTTTTCCAGAGATGTTGGATTCTTTATGTAATTTGTAGCACATAATCCCCATTCAAAGCCAGCTGTAGGTGCACTTTCAGTACACCATTTTAAAAATTTCAAAATTGTCACCCATGAAGGATTCCCCTAATGTGTTCTTGGATTTTTTCCCTTAACAATGCTTCTATGAAGTTTCCATGTTCAAGGTTGCCCAAAATTCAAAGAATCTCTTTTCCAATTTTCTGCAATGGAGAAGCGAGATGGTCATTTTCCGTTGGGAGAAGCTCTTTTCCAATTTTCTGCTATGGAGAAGCGAGATGGTCATTTTCCACCGAGAGAAGCTCTTTTCCAATTTTCCGCAATGGAGAAGTGAGATGGTCATTTTCCATCGGGAGAAGATCTTTTCCAATTTTTTGCTATGGAGAAGTGAGATGGTAAGAAATGCGTAGCAGAAAATCCATTTTCTGCTATGCTCTTCGCAGTACAGATTGCTGAAAAACTCAGTCTCAGTGTGGGGGCTCTATCTTCCAAACTAACCGTTGGATCTTGCTAAGATTCAAGTATGTTGGTGTTAGACTAATTGCAGCCATCCTAATCAGAGCGATTGAATATTTTGTATCTGGTTCAAAAGTTATTCATCTTTGTGTAAGTGTCTATCCAAAACAGCAAGAATGTCAAATTGAATTATGTTTTGAAGGAACTGGTATTGTGTGTCTAAAGAAAGATAGTTAAAATATGAAAGAGTTCATTAGTATCATTGGAGTATATGAAAATTTAGAGAATTTGACACATGGTCATGGGGATAACAACACTATTTAAATAATTATCCCCATTCATTAAAAATTATCATGGGTAATGAGTTGCGGAAATTTTGGAAGATCAAGAGATATGAGTAATTTTATGAGAAGCTGGAAAGTCTTGAAAGAGGAAGTTGATTAGAAATCAAATAAAGATTTTAATACTTTATTCCTTCACATTCAAATAAAAAATGAGGAAAGAATCACTTATGAAAACTGAAAAAGACACCTGGAGAAGCAGAACGGTTGCTAGATAATGTTATTTATTGTAAATCCTTTTTTGAAAGAAGGGTTCTTCTTTTTTGCAAGAGTAGGAAGTGTTGGAGTAGAGGGGAGATAGTATTTTCTTTTATGCATTTCATTTCATAGCATTAGAGGTTGAAAGTTCTAGTTTTTGTAAATGATTTGATAGAGGTTGTGAGCAAATAAAATCAGATTATTCTTATTTGTTGTTTTCATAGCAAAGATGGGTTTTATTCTGAATCAAAGCATTTGGTTATTACTTTTCTGTTTATAATCAATTGAAGTATTGTTGTATTCAGTTTTGGGCATTATCTTGCATCTTGTGCTAAGTACTAGATGGGTTGTAGATCATAGTATTTGTAGACATTCCTATTATAGAATTTGGGATTACATAACCTTCATTTTCATTTCAGTTTCACTGCTTTTGCATAAGTAGCATTCATATTGCATTACCAATGTTGGGGAGTCATAGGAAATGTGAATTCTTGGAGTTGGCTAGGTTTAAAACTGAATTTAGTGCCTGAGTTAGTTTTTTCTAGAGTTGGCTTGGTTTTCCTCTTCCATTCTCAGGTTAAGAACGTACCCAGTTAGTTTAGGAATAAAAAAAATTCATTGAATATCATTCATAAGGGAGATGTACCTTTCAATTAAGAGGAAATATATCAATCTAGTTATAGATTATCCAGCTGTTGGTATCAAATTTTTTCTCATAGATTTGGGTATTTGAGAGTTAAATTGAAAAGAATAATCTGTTTACCAACAAATAGCAAAGGGGAGATAAGATCATTAACTAAATGAAAAATACCAGAGTAGAGGACATGAGAAAACATACAGCACAAAAGATATCGCTAACTTTGAAGATGAGAACAACACACAACATATAGCCACAAGATGTTCTTCCTCCTTCATTAACTCAAATGGTTACAGCATCACTAGCGGGTACATTCATGGCTCCAAGGGAGCATTCTAAGCTACTAATTGACTGAGCATTGAGCTCCTGAGAACAACTGAAAGTAAAATGCTATGAACTCAAAAATGATATGCTTCTATTACTTGTTGGACTGCAAAATCATCAATTTTGTCAACCCTTGTTATGGCATCAAACTTCTTATTTATACACACATTTGACCTAAAACTTAACCTAATCTAATTGTACACTTGCCAAATATAATACATTATCTATGGTTGGTACTACCTGCACCACTTACATTCACCTCAAAATGTGTAGAGGTAAGACAAGATAGAAGAAGAAGATAGAGGAGAAATAAAAAAGAATCGGCCTAAAGAAGAGAATTGAGATACTTATGGAATAAATCTGATCATCCTGGTAATCTCAGCTACATGCCTCATAAATGCAAATTGCAGCTCCCTATCTTTGATGTACACCACATAGTTAATGCAGGAGTGGCACCTCATGAGAATCATATGTCAGAACCATCTCCTCTGCCTGACATACCTTATCTAGATCGTCTACCTTCTGACCCTTATAAATTTCTTGACAGTGATTGGTCAGCTCTGGGGAACCTTGACATAGATCGTTATGAATGAAAACAAAACTTTGGACCTAGAATTCTGGAGTCCAGGAGCTTACGCTCAAAGAATAATAAATTTGCAAAACTTGGCCTTGCTGGTGAAAATCTCTAGAGACCGGAGAACTTTACTGTTCCTTTTTATTTTTGAAGGTCTCCAAAATCTAGATGATTCCTTCCTCATCTACCTCTTTAATGTCATCCCAGCGGTCGTTGACAACCTCAAATTTCTTGTCAACATCGTCGAGCCCCTCTTTGAATTCTGCAGCTACCTTCATTGTGTCATGGGCCTAGAGCATCATCTTGGTTAATCAAGACATCTTTCCTCCATCAAAATCCCCAGAGGATTGGTACCGTGACTCCATCAACTTATCATATTTACTCAATACAAAATCCTCCAGAGCACATGTCACGGTAATGAAGGGATCAACTTGTGAAACCCTTGTTACAAATGTTGTATATGAATCCAAAGAATTCCAGACTACTGGGATTCTATCTCTAAGGGTTGCTACAAGTTGCTTCCTCACCTCAATTTTGAGACCAAGTCTGGAGTGTTGGGCCTGAAGAAACCCAAAGGGTTCATCTCCAAAAATTCTTGTTTCCATGATGAATTCCTCTCTAAAGTTCATTGTTTCCTCTAATTCGGACCTCTACTCCTCATACTTCTCCATTTATTTCTCCCATAGGGAGACATCACTGTTCACCTAGCCCAAGATGTTATTGTCCTGATAGAGGTATGGGAGTGTCGCTGCTAGGAACTTCCTTACGGCTATGACCTACTCAGTGACCCACCCATCCATAGCTTGTGCCTTCTTCTTCATGGCCCTTAAAGTATTGATGTCACCCTGTGGGAGCAGTGTTTTGGGGGTGGAGGCTTCCGGATGAATTGTGACCAAAAGTTGTGTAAGTTCTACGAGAATTCTGAGGAGATTTGCATTCTTTTCTTTTTCCTCCTTCAATTCCTGGGCTTATTTTTTGTACCAGGCCTCAATTGCCCTAGTATCCTCTTTCAACAGGTTCAATTCCCCCTATTTATCTCTCTACCCTAGAGGAATTGCTATAACTATATTTTCTTCAACTCTTACGGCTACCGCTTATGCATCTAGGGGAGGCGTCGCTACCACTATGACGGTATTTCCTCCAAGACCAATTTGAAGGGTATGGAGGGTCTGGGCCCTTTTAGGCTATTGAGCCTCTTGATTTTGGGCCATCATTTTGGCCAGAGAGAGGGGAACTCTCTCTACTATCAGGGCCTTCCTCTTTTGAGATTCTACCAGCTATTGTGGTGGCTAGGGAAATCTTTCTGCTAAGGCTTGGGCATTAGGGTCTTCCTCAGGGGTGGGCCACTCTTCTTCAGCATTTATGCCCTCTATGGGCCCCTTTTCTCCGCTCCTGGGATTCCCTATTTCTACCACCTTAGTGGCACTTTCATTTTTCATGTTGGGGACCCTGTCTCTGCCAGCACCTGTAACACCTGCATCCATGTCTCTGGGGTTCTCCCCTATGTCTTGTTGCTACTGGTTTTCTTTGACATTATCCACTGGAACATTCTACTCTAAGGGCACATCTTGTGTAGGTGGCAGAGGTGTCTGGCCTAGATTAGACTGTTGGCTTGCAAAGACCACCTGGATGAATGTCACATTCTAGGGTACCTAATCACTTAGAGTAACCAGAGGCATTTAGAGTGTGACAACTAGGGTAGGGTTGCTTCTGAAGGTGTGGTTTTCCCATCCATTGTTGGTTGCTCATCTTGTGTTTGCCTTAGTTTTTTCTTGGTCCCCAGGACTGGTGTTTCTTTGGTACTTGGTAAATTTACCAATTCATGTTCTAGCTCCTGTTCCTACCCCCGGACCTCTTCTTCCAGGGAAATTTCTTCTTCTTGCCTTTCCCCCTCCCCAGGGATACTTTCTACCTCTTGCACGGTGATCTCTTTTACTGCTCTCTCGACATCTTCCCGTAGATTTACAAGATCTTCGGTGTGGAAGATGTCATTAAAATTTTCATGGGGAGGGGAGGCCTCTAGATGATCCTCAACTTTAGGGGAGGATGGGATAAGTTCCACCAGGGGAATGTCTGGCATCCTAGGATCTGCATCTGTGCTTGGCAGGGGATTATTCCTTCTTGTCTGTAGTGGGGCCCCAACATACAAAATAGCTGCAGCTTCCTCCTCTGCCTCTGTCTTTTAGTTCATAAGTGTTGCAAGTGAAGGGGAGCTTTTCGGGAAGGTAGATCCCACTAGAGTAACTCAGAGATCGAGAGAAAGTTGGGTGCTCATTGTTTCACTCAGCTGGTGGGATGCCTCAAGCTGAGTGTGAAGTTGCTCTAGAATAGGGAGTGGATCTAGGGGTGGAACTGATGGAGGGGTTGGGGTGCTCTTTGCTTTCCCCTTGTCTCTTCTATGCTCGACCGCCCCAGAGGCCGAAGAGGACCCCCGTGAAATTGGACCCCAGCGGGTGCTTTTCTTGCACACTTGTGCAAAATATTCATCGCTACATTATACGATGCCCTAGGTGACATCCTTAATTGTTAAAGTCTCCGGGGTGTCCCAATCCACCAGAGGGAGATCCAATTTTTTGATCCCCTATAGTTTGTAAGATAGGTCCTCCAAGGGCCTACTATCTAAAAAATATTTTGGAAAGGTCCAAAGGTCGAGGCTCTTCATCATCCCTTTGGTCATCCTTGAGTATCTTCTCTCCTAGATGTCGAAGTCATCCTGTCATTCGGCCAAAAAATCCTCCAATTGAGGCTTGTGTGGTGTAGACACCCGAGTTAGCATTGTGCTTATCTTTTCAAGTGGGTCAAAAATTTTCCTTTCTAGGTAGAACTCGGCCAGTCCCAGACTCTTTAACTCATTATTGGCCTCTTTAGCCGCTACAAGGCTGCAAGAACAATTCCCATAAGTGATCAGGAATGGGATGGAGGTAACCTTCTTCACTCCATAAAATGCATGAAGTTCCAGGATTTTCCTACTAAACTCCAAAAGAATAATCCTATCCCCACAATGCTTGGGGAGTAGGTAGGGCTTGCTAGAGAATCTGGTCACCCAAATATAAGAATGCTGATGAAATCAAATGAAATAATTGTCATATGTACTCACCAAGGCCATATCCTCCTTTGATATCCGATAACCAACATCCTGAGATGGTATCAAAATTTTGAAGTAAACGAAAGTGTTGTTTACTCGGCAAAAATTGGGGAAGATGGCTTCCCATTGAATTTGGGGAAAATGGTCCCACAGAGCATTCTGGTCAGGCCCTATACTAAGGACGCCCACTATAACTAAACCCTGAGTTTTGTGTCTTTGTTGTGCCCATGCCCATAACTCATACAAAGTCATGTAGAACTTTGATGCCCGGCTGACGTTGTTCAACTAAAAATCTACATGATTGGCAACAATGGTTGCCCAGTCAAAATTCTTCCCAGCGGTGGAGATGTCATACAAGAAATAGTACATCCATGGTGAGAAATCCCAAGCATGAGATTATATGAAGACCCAGCATAAGAAGATGATCCCCGCTTGGATGCTCTCTTTGAAAAATGCTCAGGGGATCTCCAACTTCATCTTCTTGTAGTCTTTCCATGGTGTCTTTAGCTAGTGGTTATTGAGGTGTTTCTGAGTGAGCTATTGAAATTTTTCAAACTCCTATAGTGAGGTGGTGTGGGAGATGACAATAGAATTGGAGAACTGGGGGATTCCCAGCCTCGATTCAAATTTAGCAGCGTCCACAGATACTAAGGGCATTGAATAGCCCGTTTGATGGGTAGCAGCAAGTATAACAGCCCAAAGGTGGTGTTGTAGTGTTTGGATAGAGTTATGATCAACTCTAGGGCCTGCACAAAGTAAGGGAAGTAGGCAGCTTTGATGATGTCAGAGGTGGCCATGTTCTTTGCTATATTATCTCCGGCAGAATGCTGGACAAACATTGTTCTTATTATGCCTTGTAATCAAACCCAGGGTCCGACCTCAATTTCAGTGACTAGATATAACTTAGAATCCACCTTGGATCCTATGAGGGCACCATCCTTTGGATATTTGGAGGTGAGCGGGAGTTTTTCCAGTGCCCTCTCGGCCTTTGACTTGGTGGCCTCTCTTTTTGAGGTGGTTGGAAGTTTCAAACTTTCGAGAGGAGAAGCTACCTCAGACATGTTGATCGTTGAATTGTTGATAGCCTACACAACTAGACAACCATTATTACAAGTTATTAAATAAAACCAATTTCCAGGTTCCAGATATTTCATCACCATTTCGCACCTATTCAAAAAGATGTTAGCTTGCATCAAATCCCAAAAATGTAATAAATGATAACTTACCTTGGATTTAATCAACACCTAGGGGTTCCAAGGATTTTGGTCTAAGCAACAATGTGATGAATTTCATGGGATGAATTTCATGGGATTACGTAGAACCCAGAGTCTGGAGGAACTATCCATTATTGAAATGACCAGGTGGTGAGCCATATTGGGCTGACGTGGGTTGTCATATGGTCATGAAATAAATGGCATAATGGCATTAAAGGTGGTAGATGTCTTAACATGGATGAAATGAATTCCACGTGTGTTTGTTTTAAACACTTGCACATGGATGAATTAATCCTGCCATCAATGCCAAAGCGATGGGAGGAGAGAGAAAAAGCTACAACTCAAATCATCGAGGTGTTGAGTTCAAGTCCAGCAAGAACCAGGTGGGAGAGCTTGAATTGGGTTCAACGATACAGAGAGTGTAGGGAGCTCGGCATAGGGAAGGTTGGACATGATATAATATACAAAATTCATAGAGACACCCTATGAATATGGAGGCTAAAGAATGACAAATTTATAGTAGATACCCAATTAACCTATAGACTACCAACCACTTGTAGGAATTTACAACCATTTACCCTATCTACAACCAATTTACAACTAACTAAAAATAAACCTACATTATATACAAACATACATAGAGATAGAGTGCATGGAAGGAAAAAAACCTTCCTACAGAGCCATCCCACCAACGGGAGGCGATGACAAAGACCAAAAGAAAACAAAGCAAAAATAAAACTAGAGATGAAAAGAACAAAGAAAACAAAAAAGAGAAAGAGAAAAAGGGCCTACCTTAAAACTAGGAAATGTGGGAGGAAGGGCATGGGAGGTGCTCTACAAATGAGAAGCTTCATGAACACACCAAAGACCTTTTAGGATGGCTTGAAGCATGCACAAGCTCAAACACAAACTGCACTGTTAAACACTCGAAGTGAACGCACTTAGCTTACTGGTAACTTGCTAAAATTGCCTTAATCACTCTTAATCTCTCTGAGGGTAAATTATTCATGGTAACTATAAAAGTGACAAGTGAAACCCATTTATACCCTTAGGTGAAAATGCACCGCTTCCTTTCGCAAGTCCCAGGAAAAGGAAAACCTCCGGACTCCGGGCCTGGGGAATCCGTGCAACCACACCCTCTAACTAAAGAGGGAGAAATGGAAAAGAATCCCAAAGTCCAGAATACAACTGGCACAAAAGAAAAAAAAACACTCTGGGACCGGGTCCCGGAGCAAGGAAAACCAAAAAGGAAAAAACAACAAAGGCTCCGTGGAGGCAAAGGCTGAAAAAAACAAAAGAAGACCGAAAGGAAACAAGGAAGAACCAAAAGAAAAAAGGGGGACCCAACATTTTGCCCAAAAAATGTAGGGACGGGTATGTAGGGCATAACAAGTTCCTCTTGGTATAGTCCCCTTTCATCCTTGCATAATTGGAGAGGCAATTCAACCTCCTCCTGGGTCTCCTCCTCCTTCTTTCCCTCTCTAATGTTCTTTCTCAATCGGTGATGATAATGTCGATCACCAGTGACTAGGGTAGTTATTCTGAATTTTCTCCTTCCATGTTCTTCTACTTGAGAGGGTCCTCATTGTTCTGTTCTCTGCTTCTTTTTAGGAGGATCACTTGTTTCATTTGTATTAGGAGCCTCTGTGTCGGGAGTTTATGAGCTCTTTTCAAAAATAGGTCACTCATTCATCTAATGAGGGCTATGTTTCTCATAAGCCCCTGCACTATCTTCTTAATACTCAGAGGATGAGTATTGCTCAGGCACCCTTTTATTTTCCTCAATTTGACTCTCTAATTGATTGTACAAGGTGTCATACATGTCAATCATCTAGGTAATCCTAGTCATGTATGGCAATCCTGGGAAGTATCCTCCAAATGGAACCCCTGCCTTTTTCAATTATTTCTCCAAATCCACCAGGTCCCAATATTTTCCTGCTTTATGCTCACCTTCTTGTTCATCAAGAATATTTCTAATGAAATCTTCCTCATCACATCCTTCATGCTCCTTAATATTGGTAACACTTTGAGTCAACAATTTCTTTGCACTCTTCATGAAATCCTTAGGGTCCACATATCTATATTGGGAAATGCCCAACTTGTATTGACCCAACCACTTGTTGATTCCTTCCAAATCCTTCTTCCCAATAAGGAAATGATAGAGCTTGAACTTCCTTGGTGTGAAAGTACCCTTCCTAAGAGGAGCCAAATTCTCCCTGTCTGTCCATACCAGCTGCCAAATGAATTCCATCAGTGCAACCATTGGAGGAACATACTTTGAAAGTACATATGGGGCTAAGGACACCTATATACCTTGATCAATGTGTAGGTCTTCTCCAAATAGAAGTCACCCCAATTATGATCTCTAGGCCATTTATCAACATATTGACAAAGCCTTAGAAGCCTTAGCACTTTGACAGATAACCTAGTTATATTTGTAACAATCAAAACTAAAACTGGGTGCACAATCTAATTTTAAAAAATGAAAAACTCATGCTCATTTGAAGCATAATTCAAAAAATGTAATCAGAAAATATTTCATCACAAACCTTTCTATTTTGAGTAGACCCTGGGAGCAATGTGATGAATTATTCTAAATAATTTCTCTTCCCTTTCTGCTCTTCTCCTTTATCCTTACTTCCTTCACTAGCTGAGCCCTTGCTGGACTCTGGTTGACTCATCTTTGCTATTCTCTCCAAGTACTTCTCTCTGAACAAGCTCTTCTAAAAATTTTGATAAGCAAAATATATAAGCACTCAGCCTATGTATCATTGAGCAATTAATGCAACCATCTAGTCGAGATCACAAAATGTCTTTGTTCATTCACATTAGCCTTCATTCTACATGTATCAATTTTAATTATGTGCTAACTATGGCATATGAAGGTGACATACAATTTAATTTGGAAAGAGAGTTGGAAAAGGCCATGATTACTTTTTTTCTTTTAAAACCTTATAAAATGTTAAAAACCCTAGACAAGAGCTGATTAGCTTGAAAACTCACTTTTTACAGCTCAACTAAGTATTGTACCTTGTCCAAATTTCCTATATTTCTTCAACCATGATAATTTATTTCATCTCCTAGAAATGGCGTAACAACAAGCTTCTCAGAATATCATTATGTTCTGCTTGACTACGGTTTATTTGGAGATTTAGAGATAAGGCTTCTCTCTAAGTCATTGAACATTTTACTAACTCCATGGTTTATCTCGAGACTTGGTGACTAGGCTTTATCTCCTGATTTCTGAATTAAAACTCTAAGCCTAATTTCTTTGTGAGACTTAGCGACTAAAAAATCTCTTAATGCTATGAAATTAACCACTAAGATTGTGAGATTGGGTGACAAGGCTATCTCCAGATCTCTGAACATTTCCTTCTTGATCACTAAGATCACAAGACTTAGCACCTTATCTATCTCCTAATCACTGAATGTTTGAGCACTAACTATGAAGATTATGAGATCTAGAGATAACTTTGAAAAAAACCTTTCTCTCCTAATCTCATAATATGTCATGTCACTTTGATTAAATCAGGAGACTTAGCGCACACCACTCATATGAGTCTTGATCGACGGTTCATATTCAATCTCAGCAAAATTTACTTGACTCAGGTCCAAATTGGATATTTTAGAGACCAAAGTAATCTCGTGATCTCTGAATGTTAGCCTTAACTTAGGTCTGGTATAGAGATCTAGCAATAAGAGGCATCTCTGAATCTTTGAATGTAACTTAACTTAACTTTGCTCGATGCAGGTTAGATCTCAAGATTCATAGATAAAGGTAATCTCTGAGTCGCTGAATGTTTTTCTTGACTTGGCTTAAATCACGAGGTCAAGTGACAACCCTAGATATTTCATTTCATCAATAAATAGCATTTAATCTCATCATACTTATCTTAACTGAGGTTCTGTTTCAAAATTGAGCAATAAGGCTAATCGCTGAGTCACTGAAAATTTTACTTAACTCTAATTTTGTTCTAAGATTTAGCACCAACCACACATCTGAGACAAGATAAACCATCCTCGCTAGATCTCTGAACACTTTTCTTAACCCCAAGTCTATTTTGAGATTGAGCAACATATTTTTCTCGTAATCTCTGAATGATTTCTTTAACCCTAGTCTGATTTTGAGATTAAGAGATAACATATATCTCTAAGTTGCTGAAGAAAAGTCTTGAGTATGGTTTAATTAAGAGATTGAGTGTCAGTTGCTCATCTTACTTTGCATTAACGATCTACACTTAATCTTGTGAGACTTTGTCTAACCCCCATCTTGTTCCAAGATTCATAGGCAAAGGCACATCTCGTAATCTCTAAATAAACATCATAACCATGATTTAGTCTTGAGATTCAGAGATAAAGGCTATCTCTAGATCATTGAATGTTTCATTAACCCTTGGTTCTGTTCTAAGACTCAGTGTCAACTGCCCATCTTACTAGATTCCTGGACACATGTCAGCATCTAATCAAATCTCAATCTTATATCTCATGATCGCTAAATTTTTTCTGCTTTGCATGATTTATTAAGAGATTCAGTGATAGCCACACATCTAACACAAGATTAATGATCTGCACTTAATCTCACAAGATCAACTTAACTCAATTCATGTTCTAAGATTCAACACCAACACAATTCTCATGATCTATGAATGTTAACCTTAACTGTGGTCTCTTTAAGAGATTTAGAGACAAGATTTCTCCAAGTAGCTAAATCTTTTTTTAACTTGGCTTAACTCACGAGATTCAGCGTCAGCCACTCATCTTTAACAGCATCAATGGTTTGTGCTTGATCTCCATATTTTAAAGGACTTAACCGCTACTTCATTAGATTCAGCGACTAGCATAAGTTGTTAAGTCATTTACCTTATCGCTTAATCTCCATATGTTTGGAACTTGACCATGATCTTCTCAAGATTTAGAGATAACCTTGATCTCTGAATCGCTAAATGTTAAGAACTTAACTGCCAAGATCAAAAGACTTGGAGATAACTGGTGCGCTAGATCATTGAACAAAAGGAACTACCTGTCAACCTTTATGAGACTTAGAGACTTAAAATAAATAAAAGAACTAGCGCATGAAGGGGCAATAAAGGTCAACTTGAAAACATAAAAATTAGGGCACGAATTGGCAATTTTGATGACAAAAACCCTATCAAAGGCAAACAAGACCTAGGTTTAAGTTTATCATACATTTGCAAAGTAGAATTGCCTTGGGATACAAGCATTTTTTAGAATTTTGTAGGCACATTTGAAACCATCAGAAGCTAAGGATCAAACAATTGACACTGAGAACCAAAATTTTACATAACTCCTAAAACCTAAAATAGACCCAATAGTGGCTCTATCTGAGGATGCTTTGAAAGAAAGTTTAATTCAAGAAACTAGATCTCTGGGAGGTAGACCACAACCACATTAACCTACTATAGAAACAAACACACAACAAGAAATAAACACACATGTACATAGATTACAGAACTACTATGCATGGAAAGAAGAATTAATTAAAGAAAGGCTTTAGGAATTGTCCATGCACTAGAAATTCAAATACCTCATCATCCATATTTTTTAAAAATTATGAATCCTTTCCATGTACTTGATAAACAATAAAAGGTCCCAACCATAGAGATTCAAACTTTTTTTGTTTTCTTTTATCCTCAGCCCTGGCATTCCATTGTAATACCATGTCATTTGGCTAAAAAAATTTGGTACTGGACCTTTTGTCAAATAGGTACTTCATCTTCTGTTGACTCCTTATATTTTTCTTTTGTCCTTCCCTTCTTTTCTCTTAAAGCTCTATCAACTGGACCATATTGTCATGTAGAGCATCATTTACTTCCAACTCTTGATCCATGATGAACTTATATATAGGAAGCAAATTATTCATAGGCAACCTAGCCTACACTCCATATACTATCTCAAAAGGTGACTTTCCATTAGCCACTTTTACTATCACTTTATCAACCCACAAGGCTAATTTCAATTTTGAATGCCATGCCCTCTTGTTTCCCTATAACATTTTCTTAAAGATTTGCAAAATAATTTTGTTGCTTGATTCTGCTTGTCCATTTTATTGTGGATGATATGGAGAGGAATATCATATGATAATTCCATTTTCATCATAGAAAACTTGAAACTCTCTAGACCTGAAACATTTGGCATTGTATGTTACTAACTTTAAGGGGACACCAAACCTAGTCAGGATATTTTCCATCAAAAAATCAATGACAACTTTACTAGTTGCTCCTTTTGTAGGGATTGCTTCAATCCATTTTCTAAATTAATTTGTAGCAACCAGGATCCATCTATGTCCACCACTGGAATTTTCTGCAAATTCTCCAATGAATTCAATTCCCCGCATGGTAAAAGGGGCATGATCCTACACTGGATTCAATAATAGAACTCCTAAAATTTTCAATTTAGAAGAAAACCTTTGAAAAGGTTCACACTTTTGTAAAAATCTGAAAGAATCTTTGAAAATATAAGGCCAATAGTAACCATCCCTTAGAATTTTTTGGGCATTTATCTTAACAGAAAAATTTCCCCCACACAAGCCCGCATGCATTTCTTTCAACACTCTATTAGCTTGCCTTTCATCTAAACACAACAAGAGGAAACCATCTCTATTCTTCCAGTATAGTTCTCCTTATACTAAGGTATATTTATGGGATTACAGTCTGATAGTTCTTTTTTTATTGTCAGTCATGGTGTCAGGGCACTTGTCATTTTTGGTGAAGTATACAATATCAGAATACCAGGGTTGTCTTTCAATGCTAGTCAATGTTAGGTCTTGCAGCTCCATATTATTTATTTGCACCAAATCCATATTTTCTTTAGTCATGAGTTTTTGTAAGCCTAATACTCTTACTAGTTTTGTTATATGGATTTCCAGATTGAACTCTTGAACCCTATTTATCCATTTGCATATTTTCTTAGTAACTTCTCACTAGGTGAGAATGTCCTTAACCACTGCATGAGGCACATATGTTATCACCTTTGAATAGACCATATAAGGCCTGAATGAATTGACAACCTTTACTACTGCATATGCCTATTTCTCCATCACCTCATAATTTAATTCTACAGCTTGGAGTGACTTGCTAAAAAATGCAATAGGATGTTCATGTCCTTCCTCATCTTTTTTCAATAATACAATAGCTATTGTATGGAAGGATGCAAAAGAGAAAATTTAAAATGGCTTACTATAAAAAGGAGACCTCAGGCCAGGGGCTTCCTAAATTTATTTTTCAATTTTCTCAAAGGAAGACTGTGCCTCATGATCCCATTGAAACTTAGCATCCTTCTTCAAAAAAATTATTATAGGTTTCACAATTTCTGCAAAATTGACAATGAACCTTCTAACAAAATTTATCTTTCCTAAGAAATACTACACTCCATTGACATTCTTTGTAGAAAAGACCTTTTGGATTGCTTCTATTCTCTCTAGGTCAATCCTTACTCTTTCCTTTGATACAATGTGCCCCAGCAATTTTCCTTTTGTGACTACAAAGTGGTACTTCTTAGGATTCAAAGATGCACCATATTCAATAGCTCTAATGAACACCTTTTAAAGATGATCACAATGATCCTTTGCTTCCTTAGAATATGTTGTCAAGTCATCCTAATAAATCACCATAAATAACTCAATAGAATCTTTGAAAGCAACATCCATAGCTCATTAGAATGTTGCTTATGCATTCATCAAACCAAATTACATCCTGATATATACATAGGTCCCCCAAGGGGTTGTAAATGCAGTCTTGAACTTCTCTGACTCCTTTACCAGTACTTGGTTGTATCCTGAGAAGCCATCCATCCTTGATAATAGGTCACAACCAGTGAATTTATGCAACATTTCCTTCGTATTTGGCAAAGAATAATTGTCTTTCAAAGATGCTAGGTTCAGATTTCTAAAATCCACACACAGCCTTATGTCACCATTTTTCTTCTTGATCGAGACTAAATTAGATACACAGGTTGAATTTATTATAGGCTAGATAATCCCTGCATCTCTCAACCTCATTAGTTCTTGTTGCATTTTGGGGGGCAATAATGGATTAATAGGCCTCTTCTTTTGCCTAAATGGTTTAATATATGGCTTCAATGGGATCTCATGTTGAAATAGGTCCTCCTTGTAAGCCTTTAAATCCTCATAGGACCATGCAAACACCTACTTGTGTTTTCTTAATAACTTTATTAGGTTTTTCCTAACCTATGGATCTAAACATTTTCCAATATACACATTTTGAGGTGTTGCCTTTGATCCCAAATTTACCTCTTCAAGGTCCTCAAGTTTGGCATTGCTCTTTTTAGACATAAAGTTATCTTGATCATTGAACAATGCCTCTAGTTCCACTAACCCCTTAGGGGTCTGATTAGAACTCAGTTGAACCACCTCATTTCAAAAGACCTTGCCTTTTCCATCAACAACTTCAACCAAGGCATTACAATCTACATGTTGACCCTCAAAATGGTTAAGACATTGGACAAACCTGAGGATATCTTGGTCATCCTCAAAAACTTTCCAATTATAAACATTATTTGGCACCATTGGTCTGTTCTTAACCTCTACAATAGATACTCCACTCAAAGTTGAATCATCACTTTTCAAAATAACATTGGCCAAGAAATCAGCCATAATATTTTTTGATCTTTCTACCCAATTAATGTTGAAAGCATCAAACAGTTCTATTTGATCCCATACTGCATATTTGTACAATTTTAACCTATCATTTTTAATAGCATATTTGGATCTAACCTGGACTACAACCAATTTAGAGTCCCCAAAAACCTTTAAGCATTTAATACCATGCCTATATGCAATGTTTAAGCCCAAACATAGGGCTTCATACTCAGCAGTATTGTTTGTAGATAGAAAAGATAATAAGAAGGAAAGTTTGAAAGTGGTACCTGATGGAGAAGTGAATAGGACACCATCTCCTGATCCTTCCTTGGAACAAGCTCCATAAAAATACATCTTCCATAGGACATTTTGTTGTGTGCATAATTCCTCCACTAGTGGATCAAAGTTTTTTTCATTCTGGAAGGATCTTCTACACTCTGAAGTTCTCCATGTCAACTTCCAGACAAGAATTGAGCATGTTAATTGGCACCTTTTCAATAGTGACTGGTGCTTTTGGCTCTTTGTACAATTTCACTTCATTCCCATTTACTGGGATTGTTGCATAAGATAAATCCAATTGTACATTGCCCCCTACTTCTACAGCCTATTGTCTTGACAACAACATGCCATACAAGGGTTGAGTATCCACAACAACCACATCCATCTTATATGTGGCTCCAATAAATACAACTATCTTTACCTCAACTCCCTTTAGAGTTCCTACTATAGGGACCTCTCTATTTTCCATGGCATGGAATCTCCCATAGAAAGTATCCACACTCATTCCCAATTCTTTCATCACTTCATATGGCGTGACATTGGCAGCAACACAAGAATCAATCATGCATTTTTTACAAGTTTGTTATTTATCAACAAAGTGACATAGAAGGGATCCACTTGAGATGGTTCTTGGCTAATCATATTACCCACATACAATATAGGGGTCCCTAGCTCAAAGGTAACTTCCTTCTTGTTTGCAATAGGGATATCTTTTATCCCTTTAAAAATTGACATTGCAGCTTCTCTGTGTTCTTTTATTTTCAAATTTTCCATCAGGGGAACTCACACTTTCATTTTTTTAAGAGCATGCCTCATGTCAAATGCAGGAAATTCAGAAAAATACATCATTTATTTTCTTATCTTTCTTGGCCTTGTCAGTAGCAATTTGTTCCTTTACTTTCACTTCCTCCTTCTCCTTTTGGGCAGAAGAGGATTATGCTTGTTTAGGAGCTTTATTTTCCTTTTTATCCTTGGTAGGAGATTCAACAACAACCTTTGGGGAATCTTCTTTAATAAATATAGAAGCAAGTTTTCCTTGACTAGGCTGCACCCTCCTATTTCTCAAGTTATAGGCACTTATATCCTAATTTATTGCTGCTATGGTCAAGGACCTTTATTCCTCATAACTTGGTGATCTGAAATGAGGATGCTCCTTATAATCACCTACTGCATTAATAGTTCTATGTGGCATAGTACTAGCTTCATCATTTGAATCAGAAGAAATTTGTTGTTGGTAATCTTGGTACTGTCTTTCTCTACTACTTACATCTCCAACGTGCTCATTTTCTCCATAAGATCCTGGATAAGGTCTTCTTACATTGAACATATTTATAGTAGGGCCTTCTTGTCCTAAACATTTCTTTTCATTTCCACCCTCTTCTTTTTCTGCTAAGGCATGTGCTACAACACACTGGAAAGAAGAGTGAGCCATATTACATTCAGAACACCAAGGGGTATTTTCTGCATTGTTTTCACTGTTTCTTTTTAAAGGATTGGGGGTTTCCTTAGACTTCTGGTTCTCTTGATTTCCAAGGACAGGATTTCCATCTTTCCAATTTGTATTGTATGGCATGTCTCTCAAATTTGGTTATCTATCATACCTCTCGTACTGATATTTGTTATCATGAAAATCTTTATCATTTTTGTCCATCTTGGCAGTGCGATCTTTTACTACACTCATCAACTTATCTACCCTATCATCCTCCTTGACAGGCTTTCTTGTATGTCCTCTTGTCTCCTTCCACAACTTACCATCCTCTATCTTCCCCATTTTCCCTAAGGCTTGTCTATTACTCTCAATATCAATGGTTGTCTTGTAAGCATCCCTTAGGGTACGTGGGTTCTTATCTCTAACAAGGTAAGACATATTTCCATCAGCAGCATTGAATTATGTGGTTAAACCCTCTTTCTCATCTAATCTTAGCACCTAAAATAACTTGTTCATGGATTTCTAGAATCTATTATTGAAGTCAACCATACTTTCATTAGGGAACTTCTTAATATTATTGAACTCGTTCAACATGTAACCTAAATTGACATGTTCATGGTATTGTTCCCTAAAATACTTGAAAATTTCATCCCAAGATGCTATGCTACCCTTAGGAAAATTTCTAAACCATTCCCTAGCATCTTCAATCATAGATTGGACAAAAAGCTTCATTATGACATCTTCATGCTCAATCTCAAAATCAGTAATCTTGTTAGTAAAATATTTTAAATGTTCTTCAAAAGTTATGACATTATTACCAGTGAACCTAGGGATTCAATCTCTTATCTTATTTCAGATCATATTTGGATGACCAGGGATGCCATCAAAAAATAGAGGGCGGTATCCGTCCAAATGAACAGGTCTTCTCTAAAAATTTCCAAGGGTATTAGTTCCACTTGTGCCTACTACACCTCCCTGATTTTGGGTAGGTTGAGGGGCACCTTGCTTAGAACCAGGAAATTGATCACTTGGACTTGAACCACATGGTGGGTTTTGTGATAGTGTCCCAGTGGCTACTGGAATTGAGCTATTAGCAATAGTATTTGTAGTAGCATGTAGGAAAGCAATTTTTCTTTTCCTCTCAGTTACAGCAGCTTCTAACTCAAATTTTTTCTAGTTGCTTAGCTAAATCTTCCTTAGCTTTTCTAGCCTGTTCCAGTTCTATGTCAACTTGAGACATACTAGCAGGGGTAATTTTGACTTGCTTGGGTTCATTTATACTTATACCTACCACTTTCTTCTTACCCTTATTAGATGTTTCCTTGTCATTCTTCTTGAGTTTAGCATTTTTCTCAATCTCATATGGATCTAAATGCCTCAAAATAGGTCCCTCTCCTTCAAATTCATCTTTCTTATAATGTGTTTTTTTATTAGAAGCTTGTTGCCTCAAGGCTCCAATATCACCAAACAAATCCTCATCCAAACCTTTGAATTCCTCATTTAGACTTCTGCCCTTAAGCTCATTACTCTTTGTCTTTTTCAAGAGTTCTTCTCTTTCAACTAATAATTCATAAATATCTTGCTCATGCCTCTTTCTTGCTTTGTCTATTTCTAACAATTTCTCACATTCCTTTCTTCCTAAAGCCATAACTTCATCACACAGTTTGTCGGAATCATAGCATGCAGTTTCAGCAGCAAAACTTTCTCCTTGTTGGTCTAGAGTTTCTTGTGTAGGGAAGAAACCTGCATCAGTAATTTCTCCATCTCTGAAGGGATCAAAAGATGTATTATCTACCTTGGGGCCAACTGACCTTGGATTCTCAACACTTTCAAAGGATGATGAAACTTTCTCAGGGATAGGGGTTGGGATTCTCCCTCTGGATACTTTGGGGAATTTATGGTCAAACCCACCTCTCTTACACCATTTCCTTCTACCAAGTTTATGGAGATCTTCTCCTAAATTACTCTCAATATTATTCCTATAGTAAGACCTGGTATTTCTTTGTTGACTCATTGCAAATCTGACAAGAACTTTCAAAAACTTAATATGCCATACCACAACTGAAATGCACAAAGAATAGAGTTTCCACCCATAATGAGTATGGTAAAATTTTACAAACTGATCAAGAAATGGAACAATAGAAACTTAATTGTTATGATTTTTAAAACCCTATTGTTAACATCCACTTCTCCCTAGCAGAGTCATCATTTTGTTACAGCTTTTCTTGAAGAATCTAAATACAGCATCAATGCTTGACTCTATGATTCTAATATTAGGAATAGTCCCAAGAGATAACTAAGAGGGGGGTGAATCACTTATCTAAAAGATTCAATTTTTTATCCAATTAAGTATAGAATAACATTAAGCATAAACACAACAAGATAACATAGATTATAACACCACAATTTTGGTTACGAGGAAACCCAAAATAGGTAAAAATTAGCACCCACAAAGAACTGCACTACTGTATAATGATCCATGTTAAAAGATCCTACAACCCTTTTAGGATTTGATCTTTATAATGCATTAAGTATAGTGACCTGGTCAAATGTTGGAGCCTATTAGGATTCTTTTAAAAATAACCCTGTTAGAGGTGAGGACACATTGTCTGTGAGCACACTTCTCAAATGATGAAGGCTGCAACCTTCCGCACAATAGATATGCACTATATCTGATATTGAATTATGAATTAAACCTGCTATCTTGATCAGTTCTAGTGAATTGTATACACTCTCTGCTTCTTCACATAGATCTTCAACTGACGAATGATATAGCTTTACTGGCCCAATACATCAAACATTCATTTTTGCTTCTTACTAGCATTCCACACCCATGGAAATCACAAATTATCTGCTATAAGTATCCTCCTCCAAAGATATGATCAAGTCAGCTTGTAGGAAACTCTTCAACAACTTTTTCATTGGCCAAACTAAGCACGCAACACAAATAGAACCGCACAACTCAAAATGAGTAGATGCATCGCTTCACACAGTCGGCTCCACCAATTTAACTCAGACTTCACTCTCTAACTAAAACATGTTAAGCGCTCTTAACCAAACATTCTAAACTCATAACTAAACATGAACTCAAACATGCATATCCAAATGATAGGCGCAATTGAAGAAACAATATAAATATTGTAGACTCTTAATAAAAAATCTCCTAAAACTGTAACTGGCAAATAGATCATCATAACTCAACTTCAACTACACAACTGAATCTGCGTCTATGAACATAGCATAATGAATATGTCTACAACATAAAAATAAATGCGCAAGGCTCCAACATATCCATACTAAGAATTATATATAGGACACTGTTGCATACTATATGTTGTCATCAATGACAAACATACAATCAACCACTGGCTCAAAGGTAAATCTCCAACAATCTCCCCCTTTGACATTGATGGCAACATATGATATGAAAACACCATCAATCTAAAAGTATTCTTTCTTTTTACAATATTCTCAATATCCTCAACAAAAACTCCCCTTAAATGTTGCATCTCCTTATACTGCATTTTAATTTTTCATGACTGTATACTCCCCCAGACTATATACTCCCCCTTTGAAATCAATGCAAAAGGGTGCCAAAAAAAAAAAGCATGGGTACTACTCCTAAGGTAGAGTATTCAACCATTCATCAATCACCAAGGACTGATGCACTTGCTATAAATTCTAATCAGACTCAGGAAAGGGAATTACTCCTAGCTTCTCCCTGAGATACTCAAAAGTATCTTTTGGTAGAGGCTCTGTGAATATGTCTGCTAACTGTTCTTTAGCACTCACATAATCCAATTTTACTTCTTTATCTTCAACTTTCTCTCTTAGAAAATGATATTTTATTTCAATGTGTTTTATCTTTGCATGCATTACAGGGTTCTTTGACATATTGATAGTGCTAGTGTTGTCACAATGAATAATACTAGGATAATCAATCTGAATTCCAAATTATTTTATCATCTACTTGATCCAAACAATTGTAGAACAATTTATTTCTACTGCTACATAATCTGCTTCTGTTGTTGATAGAGAAATACAATTCTACTTCTTGCTTGTCCAAGTAACTATTATGTTTCCAAGAAATACTGCTCCTCCTAACGTACTCTTTCTTTCATCAACACAACCTACCCAATCTGCATCTGTATACACATGAAGCTCTACATTCTCTAAGTTGGGATACCATAAACCATAGTTTATAGTCCCTTTTAAGTATCTGAATATTCTTTTTATTGCCATTAAGTGATTTTGTTTAGGTTCAGCTGTAAATCTTCCAACAATGCCAACTGCATTAGAAATATCTGGTCTAGATTGAGTAAGATATATGAGTTTTCCAATCATAGACTTGTATAGTATCTTATCAATTGCTTTAGAATCATCATCTTTAGAAATCTTGCTTCCTATTATCATGGGGATGCTTACTGGCTTGCAATCTTCCATCTTGAATTTCTTCACTATTTCTTTCATATACTTAGACTGATTAATGAATATACCTTTGTTTGTCTATTGTACATTTAATCCCAAAAAGTATTTGATAGGTCCAATCATGCTCATTTCAAACTCACTCTGCATCTCTTAAGAAAATTTTGCACTAAGCTTGTCATTAACACCAAAAATAATGTCAGCAACAAAAATAGCCACAAGTAATAATCCTTCAGGTGTCTCTCTTATGAATAAGTTACAATCTAATGTTCCTTTCTTTAATCTGATCTTTGTCAAGTAACCATCTAGTCTTTCATACCATGCTATAGGGGCTTGATTAAGTCCATAGAGGGCTTTCTTTAGTCTGCATACCATGTCAGGTTTGTCTGATAAACTAAATCCTTCAGGTTGTTCTATGTAGACTTCTTCCTTCAAGTCATCATTCAGGAATGTTGACTTGACATCCATCTAATATACTTTAAATTTCTTGAATATTGCATAAGCTAAAAATAATTTTATAGCTTCCAGTCTACTCACAGGGGGAAATGTATTAGAGAAATCAATACCTTCTCTCTGCGCATATCCTTTACATACCAGTCTTGCTTTGTTTCTTACCACTGTACCATCTTCATTCATCTTGTTTTTGAATATCCACTTGGTTCCAATCACATTTTTGTCACAAGTTCTAGGGACCAATTCCCATGTGTCATTCTTAATTATCTGATCTAACTCTTCTTTCATTGCTTTCTGCCAATCTAAATCATTACATGCATTTTCAACACTTAAAGGTTCAATTTGTGAAAGTAAACATACCTCTTCATCAACTATTAAACCTTTTTCTCTAGATATTGTCATAAATTTACTGCTCTGATCTCTAATGATATCTACTTTTGAATGGTATTTAGATGTGAATTTTGGAACTTTAGGTGTGACATTCTCATCTGTTATCTGTGATTCATCTTCACTTGGTTCAGGGTCATTGTATGATACATCAATGTAGTCAAACATTTCTTCAATAAATGTTTCTTTACTGATAGGTCTTGGTTCATCTTCAATCATAGGTGCATAATCATAGTATCTCTCTTGAATCATAAACTTTTCATCAATCTTCACATGTGTACTTTCAATGATTTTCTTCAATCTCAAGTTAAAACATCTATAAACTTTTCTTTTGGTATAGTAACCAATAAAAATACCTTCATAACTTCTAGCATAAAACTTGTCAACACCATCATCTCTCTTGACTTGCTTCCAAAGATTCTGAAGTATTTTATTGTAGGTACATTCTCAAACCAAATTTCATAAGGTGTCTTGTTTGTGCCTAGCCTTAATTGAATTTTGTTGATAGTGTAGACTGCAGTATTGACTTCTTCTCTCCAATAGGTGTGTACAACTTTTCCTTCAATCATGATAGTGTGTGTTGTGTAAAGTATGATCCTATTTCTTCTTTCTACAATTCCACTCTATTGAGGGGTTCTAGGTGCACTTAGTTGTCTTTTGATCCCATGTTCTTTGCAATACTCATAAAATTTGTCAGAGGGGAATTCTCCTCCTCTATCTGATCTCATACATTTTATCTTTAATCCAGACTCATTTTCAACTTTAGCTTTGAATATTTTGAACTTATCAAATGCTTTAGATTTATCTTTTAAGAACGCAACCCACATCATTCTGGAATAATCATCAACAAACAAAACAAAGTACCTTTCACCATAGTATGATCTTGTTTGAGTAGGTCCACATAAGTCTGTATGCACTAGATCCAATTTGTTTTCTGCTGAGTTCTGTTTACTTTTGAATGAGTTTCTTACATTCTTTCCCATCACACATTCCCTGCACATAGTATCAACTTGGCTTGCAATACTGGGAAGGTCTTTTACAGCCTTTACATTTCTTATCTTTACTATATTGTCAAAATTGATATGACATAATATTTTGTGCCATAACCAACTGTCATCTACTTTTGAAACAAAACAACTTGCTTCATAATTGAGCTGAAAAAATTTACCTTTAGTCTTTGAACCTGATAAAATTATAACTCCTTCTTTGTTATTAATGATGCACTTATTTTTTTTGAATTCCAACTGATATCCTTTGTCAAGAAACTATCCAACACTCAGTAGGTTACGATGTAAACCATCAACATACAGAATATTATCAGTGTTGTTCTTTCCATCTAAAGTGATAGCTCCTCTACCTATGATAGGCTTAGGAGTGTTGTCTACAAATCTAACCATACCGCCTTTGTACTTATCTAGATGTACAAATTTGTCTTTGTCTCCTATCATGTGATGTGAACACCCACTATCAATGATCTAGTCTATTTTGATGTTTGCTTGGGAAATTAAAGCCAACTCTTGTGCTTTCTTTTTCATCTTTAATGTCCATTTCATCAAACATTTTTTCCATATCTTCAATTGCAATGAATCCAATTTTGTCTTCTCCTAAATCTTCATATGTCACTCCATCTTCAACATAGTAGCATTCCTTTGTATATTTAGGCATGAAATTTGTTTTGTACTTCTTGACTCTTGTAGGGAAATTATATGCAAAATGACCAACCTTGTTGCATGAAAAGCATTTGAATGGTAACTGCCCTTCATATTTTCTTTCCTTTTCTTTCTTTCTTAGTAATCATAGCAATGAATTCTTCTAGTTTTTTATCCTCATCTTCATTATGAAAATTACCAGAAGTGTTCAAATATTTCTTACCATGGACTGAGGCTTTGAAGGTTGTTTCACTTTTAGGTTCTGTCTTCAATTTTGATATCTCAAATGCTAAAATTTTTCTGATCAAGGTTTCTCTCTTGAAGTCTTTTGAAAATTGCATAGTCTCATCTAAGATGTTTATCTTGCTCTCATAATCTACTGTTAGTGTAGTCATCAATTTATCCATTATGTCTTCCTCTAAAATTTCTCCACCATTGTTTCTGATTCCTGCAACTGTTCATTAATCCTGTAATTGTATGCTCTGATATTTTCTTTAGGTAGCATCTCTAAATTGTTATACCTTTTCTTCCATGTCTTTCTGCGTGCATTCTTTGCTTGGATATCTCCTTCAAACATGTCTTATAGGTACTTCCACATTGTATAGGCTCTATTAAATTTCTTAATCTCATAAAACTCATTGTCAGATAAGGAACTTATAAGGGATTCTTTGGAAATTGCATTTTGGGTGAATACTTCCTTTTGTTTAATAGTAGAATTTTCTTCTGCAAGGTCTTTTAATGAAAGAACATCAACATTTTGAGTAGCTGCTTCATAAATCTCAAAACCAACGCACTGCAAATGTGTTATCATTTTGTTCTTCAAGTCAAGATAATTCTCTCCATCAAACTTAGGACTCTCTTTTCTAAAGTACGCCATCTGATCAGCCTTAAGTTGTTAAACTTTCTCTCCAAGGCACTTGGCTCTGATACCAATTGTTAGCAATAGTCCTAAGAGATAACTGAGAGGGGGGGTAAATTAGTTATCTTCAAGATTCAATTCTTTATCCAATTAAGTATAGAATAACATTAATCATAAACACAACAAGATAACACAGATTATAACACCATAATTTTGGTTACAGGGAAACCCAAAATAGGTAAAAAAAACCCTAGTTGGAATTAGCACCCACAAAGAACTATACTAGTGTATAATGATCCATGTTAGAAGATCCTACAACCCTGTTAGGAGTTGATCTTTACAATGCATTAAGTACAGTGACCTGGTGAAAGGTCGGACCCTGTTAGGAGTCTTTTACAAATAAACTTGTTAGAGGTGATGATACATTGTCCATGAGCACACTACTCAAATGATGAAGGATGCAACCTTCTGCACAACAGATATTTACTATATCTGATATTGAACTATGAATTAGACCTGTTGCCTTGACTAGTACCAGTGAATTGTATACACTCTCTGCTTCTTCACATAGTTCTTCAACTCATGAACGATATAGCTTTACTGGCCCAATACATCAAACATTTTGTCCTGCTTATTAGTCACTTTCCACACCCATGGTGATCACAAATGATCTGCTATAAGTATCCTCCTCCAAAGATATGATCAAGTCAGCTTGTAGGAAAATCTTCAACAATTTTTTTCTTGGCCAAACTAAGCACGCAACACAAATAGAACCACACAACTCAAGATGAGTAGACGCGTTGCTTCACACAGTCGGCTCCACCAATTTAACTCAAACTTCACTCTCTAGTTGAAACACATTAAGTGCTCTTAACCAAACATTTTGAACTCATAACTAAACATGAATCCAAACATGCATATCCAAATGATAGGTGCAACTGAAGAAACAATATAAATATTGTTGACTCTTATAAACAATCTCCTGAAACTGTAACTGGCAAATAGATCATCATAACTCAACTTCAACTACACAACTAAATTTATGTCTATGAACATAGCATAATGAATATTTCTAAAACATAAAAATAAATGTGCAAGGCTCCAACATATCCATACTAAAAATTGTATACTGGACACTGTTGCATACTATATGTTGTCATCAATGACAAACATACAATCAACCACTGGCTCAAAGGTAAATCTCCAACATCTAATGCAGGAGAATCTTGGGTCATTGGCAATCCTGCTCAACCAAAATGATGTTTACTTTTGTTCATTAACTTGTTTAGAGGCTACTCGGAGAAGTACTCTATTGCTCAGGCTCTATTGTTTGGTTATGCTTGTTTTGGGTTGGTCTTTATTACTCAGGTTATGTCACTCGGGCATGCTTGTACATTTTCTATTGCTTGGGTTTCTGTCGCTTGGTCATACTTGTTACCAAGTTCATTTCTTCTGATGCTCGGGTTTATCTTCTATTGCTCAGGGTGTTCTTTGCCTGAGTCATTCTGTTGCTTGGTCATCCTTTGCTTGAGTTGTTTATTTTGGATTTGGATCTGGTGGCCGACTTCTTCTTTTAATTTTCATGGTTTAATTAGTATAGGGTCTCTCATTAGGTCTGTGTGGACCTAAATTTGGGTCTCTCTTATATATTTGAGCGTCGACCTCTCTTGGTGGACTCTTGTATATGTTGGTTTCTATGTTCTTATTTTTGGCAGTTTGTCAGTAGGATTTGATATCATATTGTAATAGAAGATAAAGTATTGGCATGGATGAAGATCAGATTATAAATCATTGAATGTATGTGGCCCAAACTGGGAAGGCCTTATAGCCTGGCATGTAATGAGTTTATTCAATTAATGAAAAGGATTTTTGTTGTTTCTTCTCTCATTATGTTATTGTCCCTTCCACATTATTTCTGCAAGTTGGCTTGGTAGTTGGGAGTGCCCTAGGTCCCATCTTCCATGCCCTCCTTGCATTAGGTGGTATCAGAGAATTGGTGAGATCTAAGTTCCTTCTTGTATACCCTAACCCTAGTTGGTGATATTGTTGTGGGGTAGAGGATTGTGATCTGACTTACAATTGTAGAGGGATTCAAGATGGTTTGTGGGAGAGGAAATGCAGATCCAGGTCTAGTTGATATGCTTAGACATATGGTTGCTAGATGGGAAGCTATTGAGATAGCCCAGTGTAGAGGAAGAAATCTTGAGGATGTTAGTGATGATGAAGTTGAAGAAGTTCAAGGTGAAGTTGCACCTGCACCTATGATGGACCAGGAAGAAGAAAGATTCCTAAGAGCCTTGACAAGTTTGAAATCCACACCTCAGTTTAATCCTTTTGAATATGGTGGAAAGTTGGATTTTGATGAATTGATTGATTGGATAACTAAGATGGAAAATTATTTTGAGTAAGAGAATGTATTAGAGAACAAGAAGGTAAAGATTGCAAGTACAAAGATGAAAGGTCGTGCATCTTTATGGTGGTAAAATTTGCAATTGGATCAAAAGAAGAAAGATAAAGACAAAATGAAGGTATGGGATAAGATGGTAAACAAATTGAAAGGCGAGTTTCTGCCTTGTGATTATAAGATTAAGCTGATTAGGAGAATGCAAAGTTTGAAGCAGAATGATAAGTCTGTAAAAGACTATACTGAAGAGTTCTATAGATTAGACATCAGATCTGGACATGTTGAAGATGAAGTGGAAAGAGTAGCAAGATACCTGAATGGTTTGAGAAGTTCTATACAAGATGAGATTATTTTGGTCAAGATGGAAAGCATTGAAGAGGCATATCAGTTCACCCTAAAAGCTGAGGAGAAATTGAACAAAAGATATGAACAAAGAAAAAGAGGTAGAGGTGGTAGATTCCCTAGAGGAAGAGGTAGATCTCATGGTGAAAATAGTAGATCTAAACTAGACAAGTAAGTTTCAGACACGTCTCAAGATAAAGGAAAGACTGAATGGAAAGGTGGAAGTTCATACCGAGGAAGAGGTAATTACTCCAAAGGTGGTTATAGAAGAAGAGGGTTCCAAGTAACTTGTTACAATTGTGGTGAGGAAGGACATAAATATTTTGAGTGTACACATACAAGCAAGAAAGTCAGTAGTAGCAGAAATGCCTTGGTGCAAGAGGAGTCACCTAATGAACCTGAGAATCTCATTATCCAAAGGATAATATGGAGTGAGAAAGACAAGCAAGATCCTATCAAGAAAATTTTATTCAAGACCAGATGTAGAGTTGCAGACAAAGTGTGGAATGTGATTGTTGATAGTGGAAGCTTAGAGAATCTGGTATTTGAGGAAATGGTCACAAAGTTTTAGTTAGAGAGGATGAAACATCCAAAATCCTATCAGATCTCATGGATCAAGGATGAGCATACATTAATGGTGAGTGAACACTGTTTTGTTAATCTAAAAATTAAAAAATACTATGATAAGACGTTTTGTGATATTATGCCCATGGATTGTTGTCATATTTTGTTGGGTAGACATTGGCAGTATGATAGACATGCTATACATTATGGAAGATTGAATAGATATTCTGTTTGAGTTGATGGAAAGAAGAAAGTTTTGTTACCTTTGATTGAAGAATCTATTGGTGAGATATGTAAATCTATGAAAGTTTGTTTGATGGAAGGTAGACAGTTTGTTAAGGATTTAAAAAGAAATGACATTTGTTATGCTTTGATTCCTAAAAAACCAAGTAAGAATACAGAAGATGAAGTTCCTCTAAAAGTTGAAAAGTCAATCACTAAGTATAAGGAGATAGTTTTAGATAATGTACCTAATAGTTTGCTATAAATGAGAGATATCAGTCATCATATGGATCTGATTCCTAGAGCTAGTTTACCGAACAAAGAACCACATTGGTTAACACTGACCAAGAATGAAGAGCTTAACCGACAAGTTCTTGAATTGTTGAACAAAGGTTTGATCTGAGAGAGTTTGAGTCCTTGTACAGTACCTACTATATTGGCACCTAAGAAGAATGGAGAATGGTGAATGTGCATTGATTCAAGAGAAATCAATAAGATCACAGTGAAATATAGGTTTCCTATACCAAGAATGGATAACATAATGGATTGTTTGAGTGGAGCAAGATATTTTACCAAAACTGATTTGAAAAGTGGATATCATCAGATCAGAATCAGAGAAGGTGATGAATGGAATATTGATTTCAAGACAAAGGAAGGTTTGTATGAGTTGTTGGTTATGCCTTTTGGTTAAACTAATGCACCGAGTATATTTATGAGGTTGATGAATGAATTTTTGAAGAAATTCTTGAATAAATGTGTGATTGTATATTTGGATGATATTCTGATATTCAGTAAGACTAGAGAACAACATTTGGTGCATATAAGGCAAGTGTTGTAGAGGTTGAAAGAGGAAAAGTTGTTGATAAATCTTAATAAGTGTTCCTTCATGAAAGAAGATCTTGTGTATTTTGGTTTTGTGATTTCAGCTAATGGTTTGAAGATGGATCCTGAGAAGGTTGAAGTTATACTTAGTTGGCCTACACCTGAGAATGTCAGTGAGGTAAGATCATTTCATGGATTGGAAATTTTTTACAGAAATTTTATCAAAAAATTTAGTTCTATTTGTAATGATATGACTGAGACAATGAGAGGAGACAAAATAGAATTAAAATGGACACATGGAGCTGATAAGAGTTTTGATAATTTGAAATTGAAGGTTGCTAAATTACCTATTTTAGCCTTACCTTATTTCAATAAGGTATTTCAAGTTGAATCTGATGCAAGTGGAAGTGCAATTGGAGTTGTGTTGACTCAAGAAGGTAAACCTGTGCTTTCTTTAGTGAAAATTTGAATGATGCAAAAAGGAAATATTTTGTCTATGATCAAGAGTTCTATGTTATTGTTCAATCAATGAAGAAATGGAGACATTACTTGATGCCAAATGAATTTGTGTTGTATACTGATCATAAATCTTTACAGTATTTGGGTAGTCAAAATAAGTTGAATCAGAGACATATGAAATGGGTAGAGTATTTGCAAAGTTTCACATTTGTGATAAAGCATATAAGTGGAGTTTCTAACAGAGTTGTTGATGCATTGAGTAGAAGAAAATCTTTGTTGACTGAAATAAGAATTGAAGTTCTTGGTTTTGATGATATGAAACATTTGTATGAAAGTGATCCTCATTTTTCTGAGCAATGGAGAGTGTGCAAAGAACCTAATTTAAATAAATCAAGTAAGTATGAAGATTATTTCATTCAGGAAGATATGTTGTTCAAAGGTATTCAGTTGTGTATACTGAGAGGATCAATAAGAACTAATTTGATAAAGGAGAAACATAGTAGTGGTTTGGCTGGACATTTTGGTATTGATAAAACATTGAGTTTGTTGAAGGAAAGGTATTTTCAGCCTCAGTTGTATAAGGATGTTCAGAAATTTGTAAAAAGTTGTGGAGTTTGTCAAGTTGCAAAAGGAGTGAGTCAGAATACTAGTTTGTATACACTGATTAGTATTCCTGAGAAACCTTGGAGTGATATCAGTATGGATTTTGTTCTTGGCTTACCGAGGACAGTAAGAGGTAATGATTCCATATTTATTTTTGTGGATAAATTTTATAAGATGACACATTTCATACCATGTAGGAAAACATTAGATGTAGTACATATAGTAGATCTTTTCTTTAAGGAAATTGTTAGATTGCATGAATTACCGAGGAGTATCATCTCTAACCGAGATAGTAAGTTTGTTAGCTATTTTTGGAGAACACTTTGGAAGAAGTTGGATACTGAGTTGAAATATAGTTCTACATTTCATCCATAGACTGATGGACAAATAGAGGTTGTAAACTGAAGTTTGGGTAACTTGTTGAGATGTTTAGTTGGAGACATGCCAAGTAATTGGGATTTAATGTTGGCACAAGCAGAGTTTGTATACAACAGTTCAGTGAATAAAAGTACTGGAAAAACACCTATTGAGATTGTTCATGGCACACAACCAAGAGGTATATCAGACTTGAGATATATTGTTGGAGAAGAGAAAAGAAGTGTTGAAGCAAAAAAAATTGTTGAATTTATGAAGACATTGCATGAAGATGTAAAATAGAAGCTAGAGAAAAGCAATCAGAAATACAAGGATAGTGCAGATAGATCAAGAATACATAAAACATTTGAAGTTGGTGATGTTGTTATGGTTCATTTGAAGAAAGGCAGATTTCCTATTGGAACATATGGTAAATTGAAGATGAAGAAATTTGGTCCTTGCAAAATACTGAGAAGATTTGACAGTGGAAATGCTTATGAAGTGGAATTACCTGATGACATGGATATATCACCTATATTCAATATTTTAGACTTGTATGAATATCATGAACCTGATGAATAAGTGACAGTACAAAGTGATTATCCTAAGAATCAGATAGAGGAATTTGGACATATTTTAAAATAGAGAGTAGGCAGAAGTATAAGAGGAAAGGAATACATGGAGTATCTGATAAAGTGGAAGAACAGACTGATTGAGCACTCATCTTGGATTTCTCAATCTAAGTTGGATTCATTTTAGGTTGGACTTGATACATGATTTAGGGATTCATTTCTATTAACCCCAGGTGTCTGATGCAGGAGCATCTTAGGTCATTGGTAATCTTGCTCAACCAAAAAGATGTTTTCTTTTGTTCATTAACTTGTTCAGAGGCTTCTCGTAGAAGTACTATGTTGCTTGGGCTTTGTTTCTCGGCTATGCTTGTTTTGGGTTGGTCTTTGTTGCTCAGGTTTTGTCTCTCAGACATTCTTTTGCATTTTTTGTTGCTCAGGTTTCTGTCGCTCGGTCATACTTGTTACCAAGTTCATTTCTTCTAATGCTTGGGTTTGTCTTCTATTTCTCGGGGTGTTCTTTGCCTGAGTCACTCTGTTGCTCAGTCATCCTTTGCCCAAGTTATTTATTTTGGATTTGGATCTAGTGGCCGACTTCTTCATTTAATTTTTGTGGTTTAATTAGTATGGGGTCTCTCATTGGGATCTATGTGGACCTAAATCTGAGTCTCTCTTATGGATTTGAGCATCGACCTCTCTTGGTGGACTCTTGTATATATTGGTTTCTATGTTCTTAGTTTTGTTAGTTCATCAGTAGGATTTGATATCAGATTGTAACAGAAGATAAAGTATTAACATGGATGAAGATCAGATTATAAATCATTGAATGTATATGGCCCAAATCGGGAAGGCCTTATAGCCTGACATGTAATGAGTTTGTTCAATTAATGAAAAGGATTTTTGTTGTTTCTTCTCTCATTGTGTTGTTGTTGCTTCCACATTATTTCTACAAGCTGGCTTGGTAGTTGGGAGTGCCCTAGGCCCCATCTTCCTACCCTCCTTGCGTCAGATTCCCAACTCTTGATTCAAGCAAACAAAATTCTAACTAACAAGGATCAAATCCTTCTTGACTTTGAGCTCCACAGACTCAGGCAGGTATACCTCTTATGACTTACTTCTTCTCAGTAAATCTTGTAGTGCATTAATACTTCACATTGTTTTGTTAATGTATTTTACAGCAGATGTTGATAATAGATCTTGCAAATGTTGATAACTAATCTTATGCAAAACTTTATAAACCATAAGATGCACTTGAAAATAACAAAAACCAATGCAATAAGGATTCTCATCCTTCTCTTTGAGCTTCAAGCTCAAGTAGGTGTACCTAAAGGATTCACTTCTTCAAGGAATCAACAACAATGTCTATATTATTTAACACAGATCATAAACATTTATATTCTTCAATAGGAAATAAAAGATTATTTAGAAATTTTATGGATTGATGATGATAACTACTTACCCAGTATAGACCAATGCCTAATCTAAGGCAGAGAGTCAAATAAATGTATATTCACAGGAACCTTTTAATGACAACACACCTAGAACCCAAATGAAATGCCTTAGAAATCATCTTCGCATTCCCATACCCAGACATCAAATTATTATGAAAATCTTGAATCCCCTAAAACCACCCTTAAGAATTACCCTTCCCTTGAAAGAAACTTAAGAACAATCCCACAATTTACCTTGTAAACATTGTATTAGAACTTGCCTTACAAATTTAATACACAAGAATTCAAACATAAACATATAAAGACATCATAGATATGCAAAAGGAATCCCACTGTATTTTATTAAAATGTCTCTGTTTCAATACATTAGAAGTGATAAAAAATCTAAAATGAGACAAAAATTAGAAAACTACTTCATGTTAATTCACCATCCCTTACAATTACATCAAACTTTCTATTTATAATACACACTAGCCATCTTGGAATCCTAGAAGAAAACAGGATGCAACAAGCTTCAGATGGCTAGGAAAAGAAAAAAGCACTAGAAGAAAAAATTAGTTACAATATTCATTCAGTGGAGGAGGGAAACTTGAGTAGCTCTTTTGCAATCATTGTGAATCTTTAATAGTTGGCACCTTTGACCACAGTTATTCAAGGTAACTTCTAAAAGTTGTTATGGGAAATAGTGACCGCCTAAAAGGCTAACATAAACTATTCTTTATGATAATTACTCTCCCTCTACTCATTGATCAGGTACCAAGTGTCATTCACTCTTCATCTACTGCCTCCAAGTCTATTGTTGTCTTGTTTTTCTTCTTTGGCTTGGTATTGTTGTCCCAGAGTCCAACCTCCTCTTTCATTGTCTAGTTGAAACTCTTGATGTCATGCAACTTCTTTAGTTGTCTCTCCCACCTGGCATCAGTGATAGCCCTTGTGTCTGCCACAAACTTGACAAAGTCTATTTCATATTTAAACATTTCATCCTGGACTTTATTATACTTATCCATATCTAAAATATTTTCATCTGTGGGGAAAGACTCTTTCACTGGAAACAATGTATCAAATTCTCCTCAACACCTTTTGCTTCATCATTTTCATTTCTAGTGAGAGGGATGAATTTGTTGAAGTCATGACCAAACATATTTAACATTGATTGTACTTTAAAAAGGACAAGAATGTACCAATATGTTCTATCATTTCTCCAACCTGACATACTAATGCAGGAAGATCTGACCTATATGGTTGTAGCACTTCTAGAATTTCAAACAAAGAGCACCTACCTAATCATACACTGAACAATGAGTCTAGAGTTTCTATTGAATCCTTTACATCTTTTTCAATATTTGGCAACTTATTGTAGGCATTATGTACTTCAACGAACTTTCCCTTTAGAAAATTTATTCTATGTTGCAAAATATTCAACAAGGAAAAAAGAGAAACCTCATTCCTATCCTTGTCAACTATCTTAGTTGTTTGTGCAGACTCCTTTGTGACAACAGGATGAATAATCTCCACTTCTTGTATAGGACGAGGAAGAGCCTCAGATGCCTCTTCCAACTTTTCCTTTAGTTCCTCCAACTGCTCCTCTAATGCCTAGATCTTCATCAAGCACTTCTCCCTATCCTTTTCCAAGGCAATTGTTTCATCAAAGATCCTTCCATATCTTTGTGTTAGTTGCTCCATTTTTTCTTCATTCAAGTGGGAAAAATGGGTGACAGCTTTAGAGATCTCCAAATCTATTGTGTTTTTCACTGTCCAAATGATCTTATCCCCATCCATCTTTTCTTCCACATTGATCAAGGATGGATTTTGTGTTCTTAAGGCCAATGACCACATGGAAAGGGTTTGGGATCTAGGATCATAGCCACGGCCTCTTATCATGTCTCCTATTTGAGTTTTAGAGGATAATTGAGCCTTTGGTTGTCTCCTTATCTGATCTATGATGAATGTTGAGGCTAGATCTCCCTAGAACAAGAAACATCCCACTTGATCTTACCAATTTCCAAGCCTTTTATGCTATTATGGTTTCAGAACTAGGATCATAGGCTTTTAGAGCTTGCAAGGCTTCATCTCCTAGTGTGGCACCCTCTACTATTTGTAGTTGACTATCCATCTCTTGCTGCTTTCTTGAAATGAGAAAGTTCTTAAACTCATCACTCTTGATGAAGGCATCATCAATCAATAGTTCCTCTTGTTATAGTTCCCTTTCATCCTTGCATAATTAGAGAGGCAATTTTACCTCCTCATGGGTCTCCTTCTCCTTCTTCTTTCCCTCTCTAATGTTCTTTCTCAATTGGTGATGATAATTTCTATCACCAGTGACCAGGGAAGTTATTCGATCTTTTCTCCTTCCATGTTCTTCTATTTGAGAGGGTCCTCCTTGTTCTATTCTCTACTTTATTTTAGGAGGCTCACTTGTTGTCTCTGTATCAAGATCCTCTGTGTCAGGAGCTTCTTAGCTCTATTCAAAACTAGGTGGCTCATTCATCTTGGGATGGCTATGCTACTCATAAGCCCCTGCACTATCTTCTTCATACTCAAGGGATGAGTATTGCTTAGGCACCTTTTTATTTTCCTCCAATTGACTCTCTAATTTATTGTACAAGGTGTCATACATGTCAATCATCCAGGTAACCCTAGTCATGTATAGCAATCTCAAGAAGTATCCTCCAAATGGAATCCCTACTTTTTTCAATTGTTTCTCCAAATCCACTAGGTCCCAATATTTTCCTGCGTTATGCTCAACTTCTTGATCATCAAGAATATTTTTTATGTCATCTTCCTCATCACATCCTTCATGCTCCTTGATATTGGTAACACTTGGAGTCAACAATTTCTTGGCACTCTTCATGAAATCCTCAGGGTCCACATATCTATATTGGGAAATCCCCATCTTGTATTGACCCAGCCACTTGTTGATTCCTTCCAAAGCCTTCTTCCCAATAAGGAAATCATAGAGCTTGAATTGCCTTGGCATGAAAGTACCCTTCCTATGAGGATCCAAATGATCCTTGTCTATCCATACCAACTGCCAAATGAATTCCATCAGTGCAACCCTTGGAGGAACATACTTTCAAAGCACATGTGGGGGTTGAGGACACCCGTATACCCTGATCAATGTGTAGGTCTTCTCCATATATAATTCACCCCAATTATGATCTTCAGGCCATTTATCAACATATTGAAAAGACCTTAGAATCCTTAGCACCTTGATAGATAACCTAGTTATATTTGTACCAATAAAAACTAAAATTGGGTGCACAACCCAATTCTGAAAACCGTAAAACTCATGTTCATTTGAAGTATAATTCCAAACCCTAATCAAAAATTGTACAGGATTCTACTGGCCATTCATGTGTGTCCTTGTTCTCAACATATGAGTGTCCATATCATTTACGTTATGGAATAGGATCAAGTGCATCAAAATAGAGTAATGCATAAAATGGGTTTGGCTACCCTTCTGAATACTCAAGAGACCCTCATGCATCTGATCAATGACATACTGAATATAGTCATAATCAGTGTTTACATGGGAGTTTTGGATGTCTAAGATGATCATCAACATATCTGTAGGCATTCTCTCAACATCTACATCAATCCCCAACTCTCTTCATAGCCCGTATACTATGTACTTCATGTAGAAATGCAGATCCTTGAATTCATAAGGTGCATTCTTGTTACCGGGTAATGGGGCTATATACTTCCCTGACCTAGGCATTTGATTTAGGATTAAATTATTAACTAAATTGTTTCTTTCTTATACTTTTCTTTTTGTTTTCTCAAATCAATTTCTATGGAAGAAGGATGATAAATACCAAAAGCTTTTATAAAAGAATCTCTATCTTTGAAAACTAGGACTGTTTGATCTTTCTTTCTGATGGTCTTAGACATATGATCATATTTCCTCGCCAATTCTACTAGCAAATCAACATCTAGGAAGACATCCAGAACTATTAATTTTGCCAAACCTAAAGTGCAAGGATTGCAAATAGGAATTTGCCTAGTTCTATTACTGTAGAAGTAATTGAATAAATGATACCTAGAACATCCTGGAGTAACAGGGTCTCTACAACTAGACATGTAATTTGAAAATATTTCATCACTAACCTTTTTAAATTGAGTAGACCCTGGGAGCAATGTGATTAATTCTTATGAATAATTTCTCTTCCCTTTCTACTCTTCTCATGTATCCTTACCTCCTTCACTAGTTGAGGCTTTGTTGGACTCTGGTTGACTCATCTTTTCTATTTTCTCCAAGTATTTCTCTATGAATAAGCTCTTTTGAAAATTCTAATAAGAAAAATATATAAGCAATGAGCCTATATATCATTGAGAAATTAATGCAACCATCTAGTCGAGATCACAAAATGTTGTTGTTCAATCACATCAGCCTTCATTCTGCATGTATCGAGTTTAATTATGTGCTAGTTGTGGCATATGAAGGTGACATGAAATTTAATTTGAAAAGAGCACTGGAAAAGGCCATGATTACTTTTTTATTTTAAAACCTTAGAAAATGTTTAAAAAACCGTAGACAAGAGTTGATTGGCTTGAACTTGCTTTTTATAACTTAGCTAAGTATTGTATCTTGTCCATATTTCCTATCTTTCCTCAACCATGGTAATTTATTTCATCTCCTAGAAATGGCGCGACAAAAAGCTTCTCAAAATATCATTATGTTCTACTTGACTGTGGTTTATTTGGAGATTCAGAGACAAGGCTTCTCTCTAAGTCACTGAACATTTTACTAACTCTTGGGTTTATCTCAAGACTTGGCGAATAGGCTTTATCTTGTGATCTCTAAATTGAAACTCTAACCCTAATTTCTTTGTGAGACTTGGCAACTGAACAATCTCTTAATCTCTGAATGTTGTGAACTTAATTGCTAATATTGTGAGATTGGGTGACAAGGCTATCTCCAAATCTCTGAATGTTTCCTTCTTGACTGCCAATATCACAAGACTCAGTGCCTAAGCTATCTCCTGATCGATGAATGTTTGAGCACTAACTGTCAGGATTATGAGATCCATAGATAACTTTGAAAAAACCTTTCTCTCCTAATCTTGTAATATCTCATGTCACTTTGATTAAATCAAGAGACTTAGGGCACACCACTCACCTGAGTCTTGATTGAGGGTTCATATTCAATATCAGCAAACTTTACTTGACTCAGGTCCAAATTGGAGATTCAGCGACCAAAGTAATCTTGTGATCTTTGAATTTTAGCCTTAACTTGGGTTTGGTCTAGAGATCTAGTGATAAGAGGCATCTCTGAATCACTGAATGTAACTTACCTTAACTTTTCTTGACCCAGGTTAGATCTCGAGATTCATAGATAAAGGTAATCTCTAAGTCGCTAAATGTTTTGCTTGACTTGGCTTAAATCACAAAATCAAGCGACAACCCCAGATCTTTCATTTCATCAATGAATGACATTTAATCTCATCAGACTTATCTTGACTGAGGTTCCATCTCAATATTGAGTGATAAGGCTAATCACTGAGTCCCTAAAAATTTTACTTAACTCTGATTCTATTTTGAGATTTAGCGTCAGCCACATATCTGAGACAAGATCAATGATCCTCGCTAGATCTTTGAACACTTTATTAACCCCAAGTCTATTTCAAGATTGAGTGACAAACCTATCTTGTAATCTCTAAATGATTCCTTTAACCCTAGTCTGATTTCAAGATTAAGAGATAACATATATCTCTACGTCGCTGAAGAAAAGTCTTGACTATGGTTTAATTAAGAGATTGAGCACTAGCCACTCATCTTACTTTTCATCTACGATCCACGCTTAATCTTTTAAGACTTTGTCTAACCCCTATCTTGTTCTGAGATTCATAGGCAATGGCACATCTCATAATCTTTGAATAAACATCTTAACCATGATTTAGTCTTGAGATTCAAAGATAAAGGCTATCTCTAGATCACTGAATGTTTCATTAACCCTTGGTTCTATTCTGAGACTCAGCGCCAGCCGCCCATCTTACTAGCATCCTAGACACATTTCAACATCTGATCAAAACTTGGTCTTAAATCTGATGATCGCTGAATTTTTCTTCTTTGCTTGATTTATTAAGAGATTCGGTGATAACCACACATCTATAATTAATCTCACAAGATCTAACTTGACTCAATTCATGTTCTGAGATTTAGCGCCAACACAATTCTTGTGATCTCTGAATGTTAACCTTAACCATGGTCTCTTTAAGAGATTCAAAGATAAAATATTTCTCCAAGTTGCTGAATCTTTTCTTTAACTTGGCTTAACTTGCGAGATTCAGCGTCAGCCACTCATCTTTAACAACATCAATAGGTTGCGCTTGATCTCTAGATTTTAAAGGATTTAACTACTACTTCATGAGATTCAGTTACTAGCATCATTTATTAAGTCATTTACCTTATCGCTTAATCTCCAGATGTTTGGAACTTGACCATGATCTTCCCAAGATTCAGAGATAGCCTTGATCTCTGAATCGCTAAATGTTAAGAACTTAACCGCCAAGATCATGAGACTTGGAGATAACTGTTGCACCATATCATTGAATAAAAGGAACTAACTGCCAACCTTTACAATACTTAGATACTTAAAAGAAATAAAAGAACCAGCGCATGAAGGGGCAATAAAGGTCAACTTGAAAACATAAAAATTAGGGCACAAATTGGCAATTTTAATGACAAAAACCATATCAAAGGCAAACAAGACCTAGGGTTTAAGGTTCTCAGACATTTTCAAAGTAGAATTGCCTTGGGATACAGACATTTTTCATAATTTTACAGGCACATTTGAAACCATTAGAAGCTAAGGCTCAAACAACTGACACCGGGAACCAAAATTTTACATAACTCTTAAAACCTAAAATAGACCCAATACGGTCGATCCAAAATATGAGGAACACAAGAATAGAAGCTCTGATACAAATTTTTGGAATAACTTATGGAAAGTTAGGACTAAGAGGGGAGGGGTGAATCAGTACCACAATAAATTTATATATCAAATTGTATATTGTTGTTATTATTTGATTACCGAATTCAATAACTTGAAATAAAACATAAAACATAACATGAAAACATTCAAGTAAATGAACTCATAACTCCAAGATTTTTTTACGCAAAAATCCTTGGTTAGAGGAAAAACTGTCGTGGGGGTGACACCCACAACCTTCACTAACTATAGTATAAAGGGTGCTCGGTTAGAGCTTACATAGTTTATCCATTTTGATAGCTTACCCGGTTAAGAGTATACAAAGACTTGTGAAGTCTACCTGTTAGAGGATTTTACAATCTCTACACTTACAATGTACCCTATTAAAGGTTTTACATAAATCAGATCGGTTAAGAACTACCCCGTATAAGAACTACCCCGTATTGGGATTTCTAGCTCTTAATACAATAGTATTAACAACTTACAAATGTCTTCTATAATGCATCAAATACAAATGTTAATTAGACTCTATGTGCTTTGAAATATTTGTGTTACCTCAATTCAATCTGCAACACTAATTAGTTTCGCTCTATTGTAGCTAGATATTAGCTCGGTGCTCTCTACTCTAATTTTTGTTCTTCAATAACAACCTTCTCTGTACTCTATCACTTTCCCCTCTATCGTCTCTATCTCTCTTACATCTTCTTTGTAAATCATCCTTTAAGTATAATATTTATTGCCTCTTAATCTTATTCATTGGGTCACTGATGAATTATTTCAACTGTTAGATTTGCTTTTCCGCTCAGTGATTGTTTCACTTTTTACCTTGGTACTTGGTGTTTTTCTTGGAAATAGAAATCTTTGATTAACCACTTAATATGCTTCTCGGATCTTCTCTTTGAATTATTTCAATCATTTATCATGGAACAAACTCATCATCATGTATTGTATGATCACAATTAATATTGTGTCAATGTATTAAATGCATCCTTATCGCTTTACAATCCATTAAGTAACTCGGTAGAGTAACTTATCTTCACTCGGTTAACTTGTTCTTTAGTACTTGGTAACTGTCAACTCAGTGTACTATTTGTACTCTCATTGTTCAGTAAACTGTGTGCTCTTGGTGTAGTGTCATTGCTTTACTGACTTAACTGCCTTAGTTGGTGTACATTACCAACTGCTCATATATTTGCTTTTCTATCTTTTACCAATTGAATCTTCTGATTATTATGACTTTGACTAAACCAATGACAAAAAAATATTCTATAGAGATAAAATAACACATATTGTAGTAATATCTCAAATAAAAAATATATATACAATTTTTCTAACAAAAGCACTTATGCTTCCAACATGTTATTTAAGGAGAGATAATGAATATGTATTCCATACAACTCATCACATGATTGTTGATTCCATAGAAGCATAAATCATTTGGGAAATAAATTGGCAAACCAGAGTTGATGCCATACAATCATCAACATCATCATTAGTAGGCATAGCAATCCACTTAGAGTCTATTGGGGTGCCTTCCTCAATAGTTTATATTTTGTCCACGTAAAACTTATTATTTGCCTACAAGTGAAAAACACAACAAATATAACTTCAATGGAGTGCAAGTTATTAAAACTCCTACCTTGATATTTATTTATCTTTAAGCAGAGGTTGTGGTGAAAAAACACCAAGTAATTCATCTATTTTTGTGTTAGATGGTTGTATTTTTTGAAATGTATGTGTTCAAAAACACTCCAATTACACTCACAAGTGGTTGCCTAATGCGTGTTCAAATATTATCCAAGTCTATGAAGAACCTGAGATCAAAATGAATTATAGAAAATAATTATTTATTGTTTATATACATATTTATGATTACATAGGAAAATATTTATTTAAATTTTTAAGAGGGAACTCACCAAATAGTTGTCTAAGTCTACGATCAAATATTAGCTAAGTGTATGAAGTAACTAAGAATGAAACCTATCATAATTTTAAACAGGGTGGTCAAAAAATAATTGTCTAAGTCTTAGATCAAATATTAGCAAGGTCTAAGAAGTAACTGAGATCAAAATTTATCAGACAACAATCTAGCTACCTTTTCTTTTTGGAAAGGAGGGGAATTTTTTTATCAAGATCAATCAAAGAATACGCAACAGAGGCCCAAGGCCAGAACAAGAAAACTCATCAACTAAGAAGAAGAGCCAAACCCATAGGAGGAACACCTACATAGCATTGTCCTCCATAATAATCTTATCCAACATCTCCCTATAATCTTCCCTCAAGGGGCCCACATCATCTATATCCCACCCAACTAGATTCTTTAAAGCCCATTTTGCCAAACATTCAACTGCCCTATTCCACTCCTGCAAAATATGACAAAAGTGAATATGATCAAGCATAGAACAGAGATTCAAGATTTGAATTGCTACTAAAACTAATTGCTAATTAGCCTCCTCCAAATGCTGAGAATTCAACATATCAACCATTATATGAGAATCAGACTCACAAAAAAATATTTTCCGACCAAGGGAGTAACCTTTTCTATAGCACAAAGAATAGCTAAATCCTCCATAAGGTTATTAGAGTGACAACCTTTATAGGAAGAGAAAAAAAACACAACATTACCACTGATATCTCTACCAATACCACCAATTAATGCATGTCCAAGCTTCCCTCTAGAGGATCCATCAATATTTACTTTCAAAACTCCCACAGGAGGAGGGATCCAACTTCCTTCTCTATGAATTTTCTATTTGGAATGCCTCAATCTCCTACCAATTGATGAACCGACACCAATACTAGTAAGTTTGCAACATCCATAGGATCCATAGGTCTAGTAACATCACATTTTGTTAGAATAGTTTCCCAAATTCTGTAAATAATTTTTCTCCAAAGAAGAGCACTTATCATTTATGAATCCTAAAAAATCTTTTTATTCCTTTCCAACCATAAATTCAGAATGATGAAAGTCAAACCCAAAAGCCAAGCAACTTGCAAAAAATATGATTTGGCTGGAGGGTGACTCACGATATCCCAAAAGTCTATGAATGAAGTATCACACAAACACATGCATGATGCCACACTCCCCACAATAGGTGCCAAATCTCTTTAGAGTAAGAACACTGGAAAAAAAGAAATATGGGAAACACATTCTTCATTCTTCTTACAAAGGGCACATCTAGACGGGCCTTGCAAGCCTCTCTTCCTTAAATTCTCCCAAGGGATACATCTACTCTGGGAAACTGGCCAAAGAAAAAAGTTCAGTTGGGATTAGGATTTGGTGAGTTCCCCCATGAAATTGTGTGTCCAATTCCTAATAACCATAGGCAATAATAAAATTTCCCTTTGGATTAGGACTCTAAGCCGAAATATCTCTATCTTGAAGAGAGTTACAAAAAAATTTGGCTAAAATTTTAGCTAGCACCTGAAATTTCTCTTCAGTGCCTCCTCTTGGCCACTCGCGAGGGTTCTTCCAACATGTCATTTACACATGCTCATTGAAAACATTAGCTTTAAAATCTTTCACCCTATCCAACCGAATGCAAAAAAGTGTCACAAATGGGTTAGAGGTGAGGAAACTAAGAAATAATTGGGGGATGACCATCCCAATAATTATGCTAGAACTGAGCCTCTAAACCTATATTAAAAATCTAAAAAACACCTTATTTGATGAGACATACCCCTTTTTGAGAGTGTCATGTATCATGGAGCCCCTCATCAAATTTCATCAAGGAACATCCACACTATCAACACCCCCGAGGTACTTGTAAGTGATGATTCTAGCCCAATCATGATCCCGGTAGGTGCACCATCTCTAATAAATATTAGTTGCTAAAACCTGGCCCATTAAGCCAACATGCCAAAGACCAAGACCTCCCTCTTGCTTTAGTTTGCACACTAAGTCCCATCTTACTAGGCTCCACTTGGATGAAAGGAAATTACTAGACCAAATAAATTGACGACAAAGGGCATCAAATTCCTTTAAAAAGCTAGAAGAATCAACATACAAAAACCATATGTAGATAGGAAGGGCATGTATCACAGACTTTAGAAAAGTTACTCTTCTAGTTGACGATATCCATCTATACGTCTAGTGGTTGATCCTCTTACAAAGCTTCTTTAGAATTTCCTACCATAATTTGTTGCATTGAGAACCCACACCTATTGGAATCCTAAGGTAGACCAGAGGAAGGGAACCAATAGGAAATTTGATAATCTAAGAAATCTTATTTTGGATAAGAAAAGGAGTATTGAAGAAATAAATGAGAGATTTAATCTCATTAAGTTTCTTCCCTGAGGCAGAAAAATAAGTATCCAATGTCTTCTTCAATTACACATCTTCATTTATTCTAGCCCTTTCCATCATAGTAGTATCATCCACAAACTGAAAGTGAGAATAGAGAGGTGAATCCTTGCACCAACTCCATCCTTGGATCAATCCCTATCTCACCTTGGACTTAATGAATCTTTTAAGTCCCTCGACTGTGATGATAAACAAGTATGAAGATAATGGATCTCCTTGTTTAAGACCCCTAGAGGCACTGAGAATATTATAAGGTTCTCCATTAACCAAGATTTAGAAATAAGCTAAGGAAACACATCTCATAACCCAACTAATCCATTCACTGCTAAACCCAAAATCCTGAATATCCTTCTGCAGAAAATCCCATCTGATTCTATCATAAGTCTTCGCCATGTTGATAGGGAGATTATTTCACTTAGTCAGCTTGAATCTCTCCTAAGTCTCTAATATAGACCTAATAGTTCTTCTTCTCCAACCCTAACCTAATGTTAGAACACTTGGTTCACTTACCCTTCACTTCCAAGAATCTCACTACCAACAAGAGTTCATACTTCACTAAATCTACTAGGGTAGATTCTACCAAACCAATACCAATTTCACACAGACACTTTTCAGGGTTGTTACCTATTTGAAATGAGATAAGTAACTAAGAGAGGAGGGGTGAATCAGTTACTTCAAAACAAATCCTTTGTCCCTTAGATGTCTTAAATAATATAACATTGTTATTCGATTAATTAAGATATTCTTCTGTAACTTGGGTGTTAAAGCAATCTTGATGATATCCAATGCAATTATACTTTAGCGATTAAGTGTTGAAACATAAAGCATGAAACAAATAACATATACACAGGTGACACCAAGATTTAACGTGGAAACCCAATATGGGAAAAACCGCCAATGTAACTAGTTACTATTTTTCACTCTTCTGAAGTGAGCCCTGTTGGGAGCCAAACCTGTTAAAGGTTAGAAAACACACTGTTAAGTGTGACCCTATTAGAGTATTTAAATAACCCTATGAGGAGTGGCCTTGTTCGAGGTTTTCAACACTTCAACATAGAAATGCTACCTTGTGAGAGGATTTACAAAAATACTATTAAAAGATTTGAGATCATTGGTACAATTGTTAGAAAGTAACAATGAATTGACCTGTATGTGTAAGCAACTGTCTTTTCTGATTCTGATCTCTATTTTGATTATAACTAGATCCTTGCTGATCAAATATTCTATTGCAGCTCTGAGTGTTCTGTACTCAATTAGAATCCTATCTGATTTCACCTTCACTCTTCATATCACAGAATTCCACACGTCTGCTTCTCTTCAACTTTTTCTCACACACTAATTCAATCCAAACTTGACCTTCCATATATATGACAAGCCCTATCAATTCAGCTTGAATATACTTCTAAATAAGTAATAAATCATAATTCATTTGACCTCATATAACCAATTAATTATAGAATGTAAACCATTGTTAGTCGGCTGACACTGAATAATCAACTTGGTTAACACTAATTTTATTTGATGCCTGACCATGACTGAAATACTCGAGTGACTCGGTCAACACTGAAAAACTATTTCCATTCACCAACTATGCTAAGTCTGAATATAGACATTTGTGTACCATCACTACATAAGTGTAAATACATGTGTAACATCAATGACAATACACAATTGAATAACTGTCTTCAATAATCTCCCTCTTTGGCATTGATGAAAACACATGTCATAATACAAATAATTGTAGAGCAACAGAAAATTTCTTTAATGTCTTTAGCTTCATTCTGATTCTCATTCAAAAACTCCCTCTTTCATCAAACTCTATCTCTTTATGTTATGAACTCTCCCTTCAGTAATTTCTTATGTATTATAGCAAACTCTCCCTCTTTGACAATAGATGCCAAAGACTCCATCTCCATAAATACTAAGTATCAATACCAATAGTCAATAATATTTCTCTTTGAAGTTGTAATGTACCTGAATGTACTAATTCATCTATAATGAGCTATGATGTACCTGCATCAACTAATAGATCTTCACTGTGGCTCGGGTTGATGCATCACTAAACTGCATTTTAGTGAGCTTCAGTTAGGGGAAGCACCCCTAGCTTTCCTCTAAGATATAAAAATGCATCCTTAGGTAAAGGTTTGGTGAATATGTCTGTAACTTATTCTTTAGTACTCACATATTCCAACCTTACTTCTTTAATGTGTACCAATTCCCTCAAGAAATGATACTTTATTGCTATATGCTTGGTTTTGGTGTGCATCACTAGATTCTTTGAAATTTTAATGGCACTGGTGTTGTCACAATAGATAATAATTGGTTCTTTCACATCTTCCTTCATTCCTGACAACAACTTCTTGAACCATATGATGTTTGAATAGTTCACTGCTGCAGCAACATATTCTGCCTCTGTTGTAGACTAAGAGATACAATTATGTTTCTTTCTAGTCCAAGTGGTGCAGGAGCACCTAGGTGGGCTAGGTGATACAATTTAACATAGGGCTTCTTCTATGTTTTTGTCTTTTAGTGGTTCTAGCCAGACCACTAGGTGAATAAAGGGAGTAAGTGTCATAGTGTGTAGGGTGCTGAGTAGGAGGATGTCTTGTTAAGGTCCTTAGAGACCTTTGTGCCCATCTAGGTCCAATAGGGTGTTTTTTGTATTTTTATGCCAAATGAGTCAAACAAGGGAATAGAGGTCCTATTTGATGTTATTTCATCCTAATTAGTGGTTTGGACAAGTTTGGACAAGGTTAGACCAAGTATGGATAGCATATCCAAAAAGTTACAAAAGTTGTCAATGTTGTCATTGACAACATTTATGACAAGAATGCAAATTCAAAGGATTTAGTTCCTTAACTATTTTAAATTGGTTTTTAAGTGCCTTTCTCAAATATATAGAACCATCCTTGAGCTTTTTGCAGGGTTGGCAAGTTGAATTCATTTTGTGTACGGACTGTGAATTTGGAATACAGTTGTAGTTTATGTGTTTTGTGTAGATCGGATTGTTTAATGGATTGAATCAATTTTTGTGATTATTGATTTGAGTAATTTAGGTTGATAAAATATTTTTTGTGGTTTTAGTTTGTTGAATTCAATAGTTTTAGTTGCTTGTTTAAATTCTTTTGTTTTCAGCATTGTCGCTATCCTGAATCAAACACTGTGAACAAAGGGGTCATAGATCCATTTTCCACTATGGCACTTGCATGAGCTCTTGGATTATGGAATTTGACTCCATGTACATTGTGTATAGAGAAGGACGTGCCTAGGAAGTTATGGCAGCCATTTTTAAAGTGATTCCCTCGGTGAGCCAGAGTGGCATGGCTAGGGATCACTAGTGATTGCAGAGCTTGTTAGAGAGATTGAAAGAATTCATATCTTCAATCAGTGAATGTGGGAAGGTAGATGAGTCGATGAAGGAACACTAACTCAAAGGATAAGTTTGGGTAAGTTATTTTTCTATCCAAGAAGATCCATTTCTTGTGCAGACAGTGGCAAAGACCTAAAACCCTGAATTTTAGGCATGAATGTAGGAGGTACTGTATGAACACCTCTGAGAGCCAAGACCTAGAAAATCCTTAGGTTCTTGATAAAGGGTATCAGGATATGGAGTTTATTTTCATACTTGTTTATAGTTTTTGAGATTTATTGCAGAAAATGAGCCTGATTAGGCCTAAAGCTAGTAGCCCTCTTTTGGGTGAATTTGACCTGGAAATTGAACTTGTTTAGGGTTTCACTTCTAAAGAAAGTTGTGGACATTGAAATTGGTCCATTTAACAATCTTGGAGAATACCTTTCCACATGGGAATGTTTGGGGTCCATTGGGATCAAGTTGTGCAGATGAAGCAAGAAAGACCAATTTGGGTCTAAGTGAGAGCATGAAGAGTTTGGATTCTACATTGTTGGTGTTCACTAGTTGAAAGTGTTAGGATATTGTGAGAAGATTCCTAAGGAGAATAGGGTTAGTGCAAGAACCATATTGGGTAATTGGAGTGACCTAGAATCCCATAGAGAAGCTAGGGGGAAGCAAGACTGGTGCTACATCAGAGTGGTATCAGAGCAAGTTGAGAAACTTGGGAAGATTGGTATATGTCAGAGGTGGAATCTAGTGGTTCTACAAAGATGGTGACAAATGCATAATTAGCCAAGGACATGGAAGAGAAAAAGGAGAAAAATAGACTCCTTGAGGGTACCTTGGAAGCAATGAGGTTGAGGATGGAAGAACTAGTAGATGCTACTAGGAAGAAAGACTTTGAAGTTGAAACCAGTAATAGGGGTAAACAAAAAGTTGAAGAGGAAGACTTCATCCCCGAACCAGACCTAGTGTTGAATGAGGAACCTTTCTTGAAGGCCATAAAGGCATTAAGTGGCAAGGCTTTAGAAGGAATACCTTTTTTTGGAGGAAAGATGGATATTGAGACAGTCATGAACTGGATTGAAGCAATGGAGAATCATTTCGAGTGTGGGGGAATAAGTGAAGCCCAAAAGATCAAAGTGGCTAAGTCAAGACTCAGAGGGTCATCTTTGACTTGGTAGAAATAGCTTCAGGATGAGAGGTTAATAATGGGAAAGCAACCAATATAAAATTGGAATGCCATGGCGACCAAGTTGAAAGAGAACTATCTTCTGGAGGATTATGAAATCCAACTCCATAGGAAAAGACAAAACTTGAAAAAAAAAAAAAAGACCTAGATGTGGCCTCATATACTGAGGAATTCCATAGATTGTGTCTAAGGTCTAAATTGCAAGAATAAGATTCAATCAAAGTGGCTAGATACTTGGGTGGATTGAAATGGAACATCCAAGAGGAGATTAGCCTATGGACACCAACTATAATTCAGAAGTGCCATTAATTAGCTATAAGGGTAAAATAAAAGAATAAGAAGAAAGGGGATTCTAGCTTCAAGAACAACAATACCAATAGAGGTAGAGGAAGAGACCAAAGGGGTCAAAGAGGAGGCTACCAAGGCAGGGGTAGTGAACAAAGGTCACAAGGAGAGAAAAAGTTGATAGAACAACAGACTGAAAATAGTTCAAGAGGAGGCTATACCAGAGGAAGGGGTAATCATGGTGGTCCTAATAGAGGAAGATTGGGTAGGAGTAGTTATTACTTTGCAACCATGAAGTGTTATTACTGTGGGCAACTAGGCCATCCAGCCTATAGATTTCTTGACAAACTTTCTGTAGCAAACAGTGACAAAAGGGTAGCATATGCACATGAGGACACTTCAAGTGTCAAAACCCCTGAGATAGACCATCTATATTAAGAGATGGGTGAGAACCTAATGTTTAGGAGGGTACTAATAAGGAAACCAATCAAGGATGAGCCCAAACACAGGAGGGCATTGTTTAGAGTCAGATACAAGATCCTTGGAAAGGTATGTAAGGTGATTATGGACTCTGGATCCACAGATAATATCATCTCATAGGAGATAGTAGTGAAACTTAAGTTAGCCAAAATACCCCATGTGAACCCTTATAAAGTGACATGGCTTAATAAAGGGCAGAGTGTATTGGTCAATGAGAAGACATGGGTTGAATTTTCAATTGTAGGGTACAAGGATAGACTACTTTGTGACATCCTACTAATGGATACTAATCATTTTCTACTTGGAAGTCCTTGGTAATTTGATAATGGGGCAATATATGATGGAAGGGAGAACTCCATCACTTTCAAGAAAGCAAGGAAGAATTTCAAAATTTAGTCATTACTAGAGGATGAAGAACCACAGACCAAAACTCCTAGTGTTATGTTATGAAATGGATAGGAGTTTGTAAAAGACATCAAGGGTGATGAGAGTGAAGGGTGTGCCATTGTGCTAAGACCCAAGGAGGAGGAAGAATCAGTAAAGGAGCCATTACCATCAAAAGTACAAGAACTACTTGAGAAGTACCAGGACATAGCGAGTGATGGCACTCCTGCAACCCTACCACCTAAGAGGGTAATAAGTCACCAAATAGACTTTGTGCCAGGGGCATCTTTTCGTAATAAAGCAGCATATAAACTTACTCCATAGTAGAACTTGGAGGTAGTAAGACAAGTACATGAACTCTTAGATCAAGGCTTGATTAAGAAGAGTATTAGCCCTTGTGCAGTCCTGGTTGTTTTAGCATCCAAGAAAGGAGGGAAATGGAGACTATACATAGACTCAATGGCTATAAATAGGATCACAATAAGGTATAGGTTCCCTATACCTAGGATATAGGACCTTATGGATTGCCTTGGAGGGGAAATGTACTTTACCAAGATGGATTTGAAAAGTGTTTATCACCAAATCAAGGTGAAGGAAGGTGATGAATGGAAAATGACATTCAAGACCATAGATGGGTTATATGAATGGCTTGTTATGCCATTTGGTCTCTCAAATGCTATGAGAACATTCATGAGGCTCATGAATGAAGTGCTCAAGGACTTCACAGGGAAGTTTTTAGTGGTATATATTGATGATATACTGATATTTAGCAAGACAAGAGAGGAGCATTTCAGACATGTAGAGGAAGTATTGAAAATGTTACATGAGGAGAAATTGGCTATTAACCTTGAGAAGTGTGAGTTCTTCAAGCAAGAACTAATCTACTTGGGCTTTGTGGTGTCCAAAGGGTCTTTGAAGATGGACAAAGACAAGGTTGTTGCTATCCTAAACTAGCCTCCACCTACTATAGCCACTGAGGTAAGGAGTTTCCATGGCCTTGCACAATTTTATAGGAAGTTTATTAGGAACTTTAGTGGAATATGTGCACCATTGATGGATACTATAAAGGGTGGGGTCAAAACTAAGTTCAGATGGATAGTAGAAGTAGGGAAAGCCTTTGAATTGTTGAAGAAACAAGTGGCTACCCAACCAATCCTACAATTTCCGAGCTTTGAGAAGTTATTTACCATTGAATTTGATGCTAGTGGAATGGAAGTAGGGGTGTATTGAGTCAAGAGGGCAGGCCAATTTCCTTCTTTAGTGAGAAATTGAATGAGGCTAAGAAGACATACTCTTCTTATGATTTGGAACTATATGCTTTAGTTCAATCTTTGAGAAAATGGAGGCATTATCTATTACCTAAGGAGTTTGTGGTATTTACAGACAATCAGGCCCTTAGTTACATTAACACACAAGAGAAGCTAAGCAATAGACATTTGAAGTGGACGGAGTACTTGCAGGCATTCACTTTTACTATTAAACACAAGAAGGGTCAACTCAATAAGGTGGAAGATGCCTTAAGAAAGAGGTTACTTACAGTCCAAGAAGTACAACTAAATAGCATTAGCATTGATATTTTTAGAGACCTCTACAAAGCAGATGAGGATTTTGGTGAAGCCTATAAGGTATGTGTTGATTTTGAAAATCACTTTCATAGCAAGTTCTCTGATTTTACTTTACAAAATGGATTGTTGTTCAAGGGAAATCAATTGTGTGTACCTAAAGGGTCAATGAGGATGAATCTCATCCAAGAGAAACATAATGGATCTCTAAGTGGTCATTTTGGGAAGGAAAAAACCTTGGAACTTGTCCAAAGGTTCTACCATTGGCCAAAGTTGGTAAAAGATGTCACTAAGTATGTTTAGCAGTGTGTTGTTTGCATGAAGGAAAAAGGAGGAATGAGCAATGCAAGGTTGTATCAGCCTCTACCAGTCCCTAACAGGCTATGGGAGTGTGTGAGTATGGATTTTATTGTGGGCTTACCCAAAACCAAGTAGGGGTATGATAGCATTTATGTAGTTGTTGATAGATTTAGTAAGATGGGGCATTTCATTCCATGCATGACTACTAATGATGCTAGCCACATAGCCTATTTGTTTTCTAAATAAATTGTGAGGATTCATGGTCTCCCTTTGAGTATAGCATCTGACAGGGATGTAAAATTTATGAGCCATTTTTGGAGGACATTATGGACTAGATTGGGCACCAATATATCATTTGGCTCAGCTTACCACCCTCAAAATGATGGGTAGACTGACGTGGTAATGAGGGTGTTGGGTAACCTTTTGAGGTGCCTAACTAAGGAGTATGGGTAGACTTGGGATGTGGTCATTCCCCAAGCAGAATATTCTTACAATGATAGCAAGAATAGGATGACCGGAAAGAGCCCATTTGAAGTGGTTTATGGGATGCACCCAAGGGGTGTTTGTGAACTCAGAGATCTTGGGGAATGGAGTATAGGATTGGACATGCAGAGGACTTCAACCATACCATGAAAGAGATCCAAGACCAAGTCAAGAAGTAGATCCAAGACAGTTAATAGAAGTTGAAAGCCAAAGTCGATGAGAAGAGGAAGGAAGTCCAGTTTGAAGTGGGGGACTATGTAATGGTTGACTTGATCAAATAAAGGATATAGAAGGGTGTCCCTACCAAGATTCAGATGAAAAGGGTGGGACCTTGCAAAGTCTTGGCCAAATATAGGGCTAATGCCTATAAAGTGGACTTACCATCAAACTTGAGCATATCTCCAGTGTTTAATGTTCAAGACTTAATCTAGTTTAGAGGGCAATGAGATCAATCCAAACAGTCAAGGGATTAGTGATGATGTGGAGGCTATTGTATTACCTCCAAAGTTTCATATGGTAACTGACAAATTTTTGGACTCCCGAGTTAAGAAGACTACAAGACATAAAGTATACATGGAACATTTGATTCAGTGGAAGGATAGACTAGAGTCAGAGGCCTAATGGATTGCAGAGGCAGACTTCAAGAAGGTGGGCATTTCAGAGGATCTTTTGTCCACAGGAGTGACATAGCTTTTCCTTTTGGGGGGAGTATGGTGCAAGAGCACCTAGGTGGGGTAGGTGATACAATGTAACCTTGGGCTTCTTCTATGTTTTTAGCTTTTAGTGATTCTATCCAGACCACAAGGTGAATAAAGGGACTAAGTGTCCTAGTGTGTAGGGTGATGAGTAGGAGGATGTCTTGTTAAGGTCCTTAGAGACCTTTGTGTCCATCTAGGTCCAATAGGGTGTTTTTGGTATTTTGATAAAAAATGATTCAAACAAGGGAATAGAGGTCCTATTTGATTTTATTTCATCCTAATTAGTGGTCTAGACAAGTTTGGACAAGGTTAGACCAAGTTTGGATAGCATATCCAAAAAGTTGCAAAAGTTGTCAATGTTGTCATTGACAATATTGACAACATTTATGACAAGAATGCAAATTCAAAGGATTTAGTTCCTTAACTATCTGAAATTGGTTTTTAAGTGCCTTGGTCAACTATATAATACCATCCTCGAGGTTTTTGTAGGGTTGGCAAGTTGAATTCATTTTGTGTATGGACTGTGAATTTGGAATATAGTTGCAGTTTATGTGTTTTGTGTAGATTAGATTGTTTAATGGATTGAATCAATTTCTGCGAGCATTGATTTGAGTAATTTAGGTTGATACAAGCCTTTTTGTGGTGTTATTTTGTTGAATTCAATAGTTTTAGTTGCTTTGTTTAAATTCTTTTGTTTTCAGCATTGTCGTTGTCCTGAATCAAGCATTATGAACAAATGGGGTCATAGATCCATTTTCCACCGTGGAACTTGTAAAAGCTCTTGGATTATAGAATTTGAATCCATGTACATTGTGTATAGAGAAGGAGGGGCCCAAGAAGTTATGGCAGCCATTTTAAAGTGATGCCCTAGGTGAGCCAAAGTGGCATGGCTAGGGATCACCAGTGATTGCAGAGCTTGTTAGAGAGATTGAAAGCATTCATAGCTTCAATCAGTGAATGTGAGAAGGTAGAGGAGTTAGTGAAGGAACCCTAACTTGGAGGATAAGTTTTGGTAATTTTTTTTGCTAGCCAAGAAGATCCATTTCTTGTGTAGACAGTGGCAAAGACCTAAAACCCTAAATTTTAGGCATGAATGTAGGAGGTACTATACAGACACCCTTGAGAACCAAGACCTAGAAAATCCTTAGGTTCTTGATAAAGGGTATCAGGATATGGATTTTATTTTCATACTTGTTTAGAGTTTTTTATAGTTATTGCAGAAAAGGAGCCTAATTAGGCCTAAAGCTAGTAGCCCTCTTTTGGGTGAATTTGACTTAGAATTTGGAACTTGTTTACGGTTTCACTTCCAAAGAAAGTTGTGGACATTGAAATTGGTCCATTTAATAGTCTTGGAAACTAACTTTCCATATGGTAATGTTTGGGTTCCATTGGGATCAAGTTGTGTAGATGAAGCAAGAAAGATCAATTTGGTTCTAGGTGAGAGCATGAAGAGTTTGGATTCTACATTGTTGGTGTTCACTAGTTGAAAGTGTTAGGATCTTGTGAGAAGAGTCCTAAGGAGATTAGGGTTAGTGCAATAACCCTATTGGGTCAATGGATTGACCTAGGATCCCCTAGAGAAGCTAGGGGGAAGCAAGACTAGTGTTACATCACCAAGATACTAACCTCTTTCCAAGAAAGAAAGCTCCACCACTGGTGCTTTTCCTATCATTAATACTTCCATCCCAATCAGCACTATTGAATGTCTTCAAATCAAAGTTCCCACCTTTCTTATACCATAAACCATAGTCTTCAGTACCCTTTAGATATCTCAAAATTCTTTTGATTGTCATTAGATGATTGTCTCTGGGATTAGCAGAAAATCTTGCAATAATACCAACTGCTAATGCAATATCAAGTCTGGTGTCAACAACATATTGCAATTTTACAATCATGGATCTATAGTTGGTCTGATCTACCTCCTTTGAATCATCATCCTTAGATAATTTGTGTCTAGTACACATGGGTGTTCCAACAGGTTTGGAATCTTCCATTCCAAATTTCTTGAGTATCTCCTTGATATATTTTGATTGAGTAATGTAGATACCATCCTTCATTTGATGAGCTTGTAATCCAACAAAGAATTTTATCTCACCAAACATAGACATCTCAAATTCTTTACTCATAGCTATAGAGAATGCTCTGCATAATTCATCATATCCAGTGAATAATATGTCATCAACAAATATCTCTGCTAAAAATATTTTGTTTTGTGGTCCTTCTTTGATGTACAGGCTATCGTTATCATTGGTTCTCTGAAATCCTATATTTACTAGGTAACCATGTAGTCTTTCATACCAGGCTCTGGGTGCTTGCTTCAGTCCATACAATGCTTTGTGCAGCTTGCAAACCATATTCCTTCTACTAGGATTAATGAATCCTTCAGGTTTTTGAATGTAGAATTCTGCTTCTAGGATTCCATTCAGAAATCCAGATTTCACATCCATTTGATACACTTTGTATCCTTTATGTACAACATATGCTAGAAGAGTTCTGACTCCTTCAAGTCTTGCAATAGGAGAAAAAATTTATCCATAATAAATACCCTCTTCTTGAGCATATCCTTTACAAACTAGTCTGGCCTTGTTTCTAGAAACTTCACCATTTTCATTCATCTTATTTCTAAAAACCCACTTGGTTCCAATCACATTCTTGTCCTTTGGCCTAGGCACAAGAGTCCAAGTTTTGTTCTTCTCAATCTGCTCAATTTCTTCATTGATTGCCTCTATCCAACTTTCATCATTCAATGCATCTTTAACTATTCTAGGTTCAAATTCACATAGTAAACATGTACCTTTGATTTTGTTCCTTGTCATTACACTTTCTGCCTAATCTCCAATTATTTACTCAAGTGCATGATGCCTTCTAACATATCTAGAAAGTATTGGATCCTTCAGTCTTGATTCTAGACTTGATCCACTATGTCTATCATTCTCAAACATTCTTTCTTATTCTTTTGTCTGATACTCGGGTTCCACTGTCTGTGACTCGGGTCCCTCTGTCTGTGACTCGGTCTCTTCTACCAACAACTCAGGTTGCACAATTTGTAACTCAGGTTGTATAGTTTGTGTTAGTATGTTCAGTGGTTGATAGTTTTGTTTTCCAATCACCATTGCTTGAGTCATAGGCATACTATCAGGTTCATGATACACAAAGTTCTTGTATTCTTCAGGTTCTTTACTATTATGCTCTTCACATATTTATGCAAACTCATCAATCTTAACATGTACACTTTCTATGAATTTATGAGTAGTAAGATTCAGACATTTGTATGCTTTGATTTTACATGAGTAACCTAGGAATATTCCTTCATCATTTTTTGCATCTAGTTTTCCATTTCTTTCTTCCTTCAAGATGTAACATTTACTTCCAAATACTTTGAAATAATTAACATTAGGTTTATAGGCATACCACAATTCAAAAGGTGTTTGGTTACTACCTTTCTTCAGTTGAACTCAGTTCAAGGTGAACACTATAGTGTTGATGGCATCCTTCCAGTATTTGGCACCAACATTCTTTTCAATCATTATTGTTCTGGCACAATCCATAATGGATTTTCTTCTTTCTGCTATTCCATTTTGTTGTGGTGTACCAGGGGAAGATACCTATCTTTTGATTCCTCTTTCATTACAAAATTCATTGAACTCATTAGAAATGAATTATCCTCCTCTGTCAGATCTTAGACATTTTAGTTTCTTTCCTGTTTTCTTTTCAACTCTTACAAGATACCATTTGAATTTTTGAAAAGCTTCAGATTTTTCTCTGAGAAACATGACAGTCATCATTCTAGAGTGATCATCAACAGATATAATAAAATACTTTTCTCTAGTATAGCTTGTTGTTCCAATTGGTCCAAAAAGGTCAGCATGTACCAATTCCAAGATTTCATCAGTATTGTAATTCTTGCTTTTGAAACTTGTCTTGCTCATCTTTCATATTTGAAATTGTTTGCATAATGCTAACTCGGGTTTCTTCAAAATAGGAATACCTCTAACTCTCTTCTTCTTCCTTATATTTACCAAATTATCAAAAATTACATGACACAACCTTTTATGCCATAGCCAACTTTATTCTACTTGTGCAATGAAGCATGAACCTTCAGTGAGATCAAGATAGAATAGTTACCTTTTGTTTGCCTACTAGTTCCAACTAGGTTCCCTTTACCATCCAGAAGCTTGGCCTTACCATTCATGAATTCTACCTTGAAGCCAATATTGTTTAGTTATGCTACACTTATTAGATTTCTCCTTAGTCCTTCAACCCAATAAGAATTATCACATTTGATTCCTTTTGTCAGAGTAATGCAACATTTTCCTTGCACATAGCAAGGTTTATCATTCCCAAAACTAACACTCCCAACATCATAGCATTCAATATGATCAAATTTTGTCATATCACCAGTCATGTGATGAGAACAACCACTATAAATTATCCATGTGCCACTTTTACTGATATGTGAGAAAGTGTCATCTTTTCATCTTCTTCATCTGACTCATCCTTAATAGAAATATAAACCATTTCATCTTCTTCTTCATCACTGTCAAAATCCTTAGCAATATAACAAAACTTCTTACCATTTTCCTTGTAGCTCTAGTGTTCTTGAAATCTTTCTTGCCTTTGTACTTGTTGAGCTTTTTCTCATCTTTGTCTTCTTTGTTCAGACACTTGGCAGTAATGTGATCAACCTCATTGCATGAGAAACAAATCAATGACATTTTACCTTTGTATTTTCCTTTGGAAGCTCTCCTTGAAATTAATGCTTCAATGATATCTAGGTCTTCATCATTGGATTCATCATCACTGTCACTTTCAATCTTCTTTCTTTTTGAGTATCTATCCTTCTTACCAAGGTTTAATTTAGCTTTGAATGCAAACTCAGGATTGCTAGAGCTAGGAGAATAATTGTCAAAGTTGTCCAGCATAAAATTTGTAATCCTTCCAACTAATGTATCCAAAGTTATATCCTTATTGCACCTCATTTCTTGAATAGTTGAAACTCTAATAGCATAGAGAGGAAGTAAATTTCCTAATACCTTGCTAACCACTTTTGTATCTTCAATTATTCCTCCTGCAGATCTGATGGCACTCACAATCTTCTTGATTCTTTCATTGTATCTTGTAATGTCTTCTCCTTCTTTCAATTTCATCTGGTCAAATTGTCCTCTGAGACTTTCTACTTTGGCTCGCTTTGCATTTGTATCTCTTCCATGAATTTCCTATAATTTCTTCCACATATCATAGGTTGTAGGGCAGTCCTTGACTTCATCAAATTCTAAGTAGCTAAGTGAAGAAGCTATATCAATCATCATTATGTTATGAAGCTTCTGTTCCATCATCTATTCCACAGTCATAGTCCCTGTTGGTTCCACATATTTACTGTCCAAAAATTGCAAAACATCATCTTCAATAGTAGATAGATGTAGTTTCATCAGCTCTCGCCATGCAAGGAAGTTGTCTTTGTTTAGCTTTGGGATCTCCCTTCTGTAAGACATCTCTGATCTTTAGCTTAGGCCTTGAAACCCCTTTTGAAATCACTTGAAGCTTTGATACCAATTTTTGGAAATGAGATAAGTAACTGAGAGGGGAGGGGTGAATTGGTTACTTCAAGACAAATCCCTTGTACCTTAGATGTCTTAAACAATATAACACTATTACTCGGTTAATTAAGATATTCTTTTGTAACTCGGGTGTTAAAGTAATCTTTATGATATCCAATGCAATTATACTTTAGTGATTAAGTGTTAAAACATAAAGCATGAAGCAAATAACATATACATAGGTGACACCAAGATTTAATGTGGAAACCCAACATGGGAAAAACCACCAATGTAACTAGTTACTATTTTTCACTCTTATGAAGTGAGCCCTGTTAGGAGCCAACCATGTTAAAGGTTACAAAATACACTGTTAGGTGTGACTCTGTTAGAGGATTTAAATCACCCTGTGAGGAGTGGCCTTGTTAGAGGTCTTCAACACTTCAACATAGAAATTCTACCTTATGAGAGGATTTACAAAAAGGCTGTTAAGTCTACTCTGTTAAGAGATTTGAGATCATTGCTACAATTTTTAGAAAGTAACTATGAATTGACTTGTATGTGTAAGCAACTATATTTGTTGATTTAGATCTTGGTTCTGATTATAACTAGATCCTTGCTAATCAAATATTCTATTGCAACTTCAAGTTTTCTGTACTCAATCAGAATCCCATCTGATTTTGCCTTCACTCTTCATATCATAGAATTCCACACTTCTTCTTCTCTTAAACATTTTCACACACACTCATTCAATCCAAACTTGACCTTCCATATATATGATAAGCCCTGTCAAGTCGGCTTGAATATACTTCTAATAAATCACAATTTAGTCAGCCTCATATAACCAATTAATTATAGAATGTAAACCGATGTTAGTCGGCTGACACTGAATAATCAACTCGGTTAACACCAATTTTCTTTGATGCCCGACCATGACTGAAATGCCCAAGTGACTCAGTCAACACTGAAAAATCTTTCCATTCACCTACTGTGCTTGGTCTGAATGTAGACATTTATGTACCATCACTACATAAGTGTAAATACATGTGTAACATCAATGAAAATACATAATTGAATAATTGTCTTCAACAGTCACCAAACTAAAATCTACCTATTGACTTCATTATTTAAGGTTTAGTGTCATATCTTATTCATCCTTCCATCAAGTTCCTTATTTCTAGGGCAAGTGGTTTCTTGTAGCCCTAATCAGGCTCCTAAACTACAATAACTCTAAAACTTTGCAAAAAAAAACCCAAAATGATCTAGGATCCAGATACCCTTTATCAAAAAATCAAAGGATTTCTAGGGTCAGAGGACCTCAAGTCATTTGTACAGTACTTCAACACCTTTAGAGACTGAATCCTTAAAAATAGGGCTAATAGGACACTCTGATGCAAAACTCCACAAAAATAGATGAAATGAATACTACTCACAATGTCTTCTAACCTTCCAAAGAACATCTCCAAAGCATTGTATCTCACTATCCAATCCAACCCTACAAATAACACTCTTTGTTCCTCTATATTCCCTAGCAGAGCTATAGCCAATCTCGCCTAGGGAAAGAGTTCAAAATCCACCATTGCATCTTCTAAACCTAAAAAAAAAAGAAACCTACTATAAAATGACCCCTCTTCCATTCCTCCAAGGCACAGATACTTGAAATAGTTGGAAATTTGTAGGGATTCATTTTACTATTTACAGTCTTGTCTGGTCCAGAGAACACAGAGCAGGAAGATTATTTACATACAGTTTACAAAATAAAATCTATGAGATAACCTACTTTAGTATAATAGTAAAACAATAAGGAACACCTTATTACATCAAAAATAAGGATGATTCAATCCATTTCTAATATTTTCTAACTCAAAAATGACAAAACTATGATAGTACAATAACTATAACTTTCTATTGCTTGATAACTAGAAAAAGTCCAACCTCATTACAATGCAATGGAAGTCCTTAAATATTTTTTTCCTACCTCGCATAACTGCTCAAACTGAACCATAACTACATTTGGGCACAAAGAAACCTTTTGGCAAAACGTTGTTGAGCAACATTTAAAAGTTGCAAAGTTGCTCAAGCAATATTTTGCACTTTTTACAATTTTTGCTCTTTCACTATTCTAACTCCATGGTTGGACACCAAAATGTCAAACATCATTTCGTAAGACCTAAAATACCCCAAAAATGAACAATTAAGCATCTTGGTTATCAAAATCATGTTTTATCCTATTTTGTCCATCAGGACATTACAATGGTCTCTTGGACCCAAAACACACAACACAACACCAAAACTTTCCTAAAACAATTCAATTCAATCCTAATCTTTCCTAAACAACCTTATAAAAATCTTAGACCATCTAAAAGTCTTTTAAAACAAAAATGGAGGGCTCCTCCATAGGTTCTCCCACACCATGCTCCCCTAGACAAAGAAGTTAAGTTACTCTTGGAGTGAGTATTGCAAGATCTATTCCTGAATTCTTAAACTCTGCTTCAGCAACCCATGTAGCCTCTGCTTCTAGAAGATTATGTCATTTTATTAGATGTTCCATGTATTAACCATGCCTTGTCTTCTTCTTAATTATGGAGTCCAGTACTCTTTCTACTTTTGGCTTGGGTGTAGTTGGTAAGGGCACATCCCTTGTAATCTCTTCCAACTCATTAGAAACCTTTGTCTCTTCTTGTAGTGGACCTTTTTATATCACTAAGTCCTAAACATTGAATACTGCTGAGATCGCTAACTCTAGAGGTAGATCAATTTTGTAAGAATTTTACCCATATTTTTCTAAGACTTTGCATGGACCAATCATTTTCATCTGCAACTTGCTAGGTATGCCTTTCTTCAATCTGGCTTTATTTAGATGTACCATGACTAAATCCCCCATTCCAAAGTGCAACTTATTTTTCTTTTCATCTAATTTAGTTTTCAATCTCTCTATTGCCTCTATGAGTGTTTGCTTTACTTGTTCATGTACTTCCTTCATTGATTGGGTGAAGTCTTTATCATGTCCACTCTTTCCCTCCATGCTTCCCAAGTTTCTAAGTTCACAAACTCCTCTGGGGTGAACACCATACACTATTGCAAATGTACTTTTACCAGTGGTCCTATTGACACTGTCATTGTAAGCATATTCAGCCTGTGGTAGGACTTGGTCCTACATTTTCCCATACTCCTTTTTAAGCATCTCATAAGGTTTCCTAAAACCTTGTTTATGACCTCTATTTGGCCATCTTTCTGGGGGTGATAAGTTGACCCAAATGAAAGATTTATTCCTAGGCTCTTTCACAATGTTTTCTAGAAATACCTCATGAAATTGACATCTCTATCTGAGACTATGCTGAGGGGTAACCCATGGATTCTTACAACTCCCCTAAAAAACAATTGGGCTATGTAACTCGCATCATATGTTCTCTTTCTTGGAATGAAGTGGTTCATTTTATTGAACCTATCAACAACTACAAAAAAATTATCCATTCCAGTGTTTGTCCTTGGTAATCCCACTATAAAATCCATACTGGTACATTCACATGGCTTATTTGGAATGGATAGTGGTTGATATAATCCAACATTAGAACTCACACCTTTGCTTTTCTAACACACTAGACATTGCTCCACATACTTTCTCACATCTCTCTGCATCCTTGGACAATAATAGAACCTCTGGACCAAATCAAGGGTCTTATTGAGACCAAAATGGCCACTAAGACTACCATTGTGTTTTTCTTGTATCGGGTTCTCCCTCATAGATCCATTGGGTACACACAACTATCCCCCTAAACAACAATCCATTTGGTAATGTATAATCTTCAAATTGACCATGAAAGTGACTGTTGAACTCCAAACATACCTTATAGGCCTCTAAGAAGTCTTCATCTTCTTTATAAAGATCCTTGAAGCTTTCCACTCTAATGCTTTGTAACTGCACTTCTTGAACAGTGAGTAACCTTCAGCTCAATGCATCGGCAACCTTATTCATCTGCCCCTTCTTATTCTTTATGGTGAAGGTATAAACTTGTAAGAACTCCATCCACTTAATATATCTATTACTTAACTTCTCTTTGGTATTTATGTAACTCAATGTTTGGTTATCAGTGAAGACTACAAACTCTTGGGTAGGAAAGAGTGTCTCCGCTTTGTAAGGGATTGAAGTAGGGCATAGATTTTTCAAGTCATAGGAGGAGTACTTCTTCTTAAACTCATTCAAAATTTCACTATAAAAAGTCACCAGTCTATCTTCTTAGGTCAAAATAGCCCCTACTACTATGCTACTAGCATCACACTCCAAGGTAAACAATTTCTCAAAAACTTGGTAACCTTAGAATGGGTTGGGTGGCTACCTTTGTCTTTAACAACTCAAAACCCCTATTGGCTTCTTTATTCCACCTAAACTTATTATTTAATCTACCCTTTATAGTATCTAACACTAGAGCACATATGGCACTAAAATCCCTAATAAATTTCCTATAGAATTAGGAAAACCCATGAAAAATTCTTACCTCAGTACCAGATGTGAGAGTACACTAGTTGATTATAGCCTCCACCTTGCTAGGATCCATCTTCAATGGCCCTTGTGAGACCACAAATCCAAGATACACCAATTCTTATTTCAGGAACTCACACTTCTCCAAGTTTATTGCCAACTGCTCTTCTTGTAAACTCTTCAATACAATATTCAAATGTTTTAGGTGCTCTTCCTTAGCCTTGCTGAAGATGAGGATTTCATCAAGATATACTACCACAAATAATCCTATGTACTCTTTTAGCACTTCATGCGTCAATATCATGAATGTGCTTGGGGGATTGCTAAGGCCAAATGACATGACATGCCATTCATATAGTCCTTCTGTAGTCTTGAAGGTTGTTTTCCATTCATCCACTTCCTTTATGAGAATTTGATGGTATCAACTCTTTAAATCCAAATTTTTGAAGTACTTGTCCTCACCAAGACAATCCATTAGGTCCTCAATCCTAAGGATTGGAAGCCTATATCTTATTGTTATTTTGTTTAAAGATCTAGAATATGTGCATAACCTCCACTTATCTCCTTTTTTTATGCCAAAACCACTGGCACTGCATAGGGACTTATGCTCTTCTTAATGATCCCTTGATCCAATAACTCTTGCACTTGTCTAGATATCTCCTTGTTATACCCAGGGGTCATTTTATAAGATGCTTTGTTGGGCAATGATTCACCTGGAATGAAGTCAATTTGGTGACTTATGGGTCCCTATGGTGGTAAGACTGTTGGTGATCCATCACTCATAATATCCTTAAATTTCTCCAAAAGTTCTCATATCTCCTTGGGCAAAGGTGTTTGTGCCTCTATATTTTCCCATTTATGCTTCATCATGACTACATAACACTCTTCATCTTATCTCTTAAAAACTTGTAGGAATTATTTTTCTACTACTACAAACACACTAGGACCAGTCTTCTCTCTCTCTCTCTACAATCTAGCTTTATTCAGATGTACCATGACTATATCCCCCATTCCAAAGTGCAACTTATTTTTCTTTTCATCTACTTTAGTTTTCAATCTTTGTGTTGCCTTTATGAGTGTTTGCTTTACTTGGTCATGTACTTCCTTCATTGATTGGGTGAAGTCTTTATCATGTCCACTCTTTCCCTCCATGCTTCCCAAGTTTCTAAGTTCACAAACTCCTCTGGGGTGAACACCATACACTACTACAAGTGTACTTTTACCAGTAGTCCTATTGACACTATCATTGTAAGCATATTCAGCCTGTGGTAGGACTTGGTCCCACATTTTCCCATACTCCTTTTTTAAGAATCTCATAAGGTTTCCTAAAATCCTATTTATGACCTCTTTTTGGCCATCTTTCTGGGGGTGATAAGCTGACCCAAATGAAATATTTATTCCTAGCCTCTTTCACAATGTTTTCTAAAAACACCCCATGAACTTGACATCTCTGTCTAAGACTATGCTAAGGGGTAACCCATGGATTCTTACAACTTCCCTAAAAAACAATTGGGCTATGTAACTTACATCATGTATTCTCTTTCTTGGAACGAAATGGCTCATTTTATTGAACCTATCAACAACTACAAAAAAACTATCCATTCCAGTGTTTGTCCTTGGTAACCCCACTATAAAATCCATACTGGTACAGTCACATGGTTTATTGGGAATGGATAGTGGTTGGTATAATCCATCATTAGAACTCACACCTTTGGCTTTCTGATGCACCAGAAATTGCTCCACATACTTTCTCACATCTCTCTGCATCCTTGGACAATAATAGAACCTCTAGACCAATTCAAGGGTCTTTTTGAGACCAAAATGGCCACTGAGACTACCATTGTGTTTTTCTTGTATCAGGTTCTCCCTCATAGATCCATTGGGTACACACAACTATCCCCCTAAACAACAATCCATTGGTAATGTATAATCTTCAAATTGACCATGAAAGTGATTGTTGAACTCCAAACATACCTTATAGGCCTCTAAGAAGTCTTCATCTTCTTTATAAAGATCCTTGAAGATTTCCACTCCAATGCTTTGTAACTGCACTTCTTGAACAATGAGTAACCTTCAGCTCAATGCATCAGCAACCTTATTCTTCTACCCCTTCTTATGATTTATGGTGAAGGTATAATCATGTAAGAACTCCATCCATTTAATATGTCTTACTTAACTTCTCTTTGGTATTTATGTAACTCAGTGTTTGGTTATCAGTGAAGACTACAAACTCTTGGGCAAGAAAGAGTCTCTCTGCTTCATAAGGGCTTGAAGTAGGGCATAGATTTTTTAGGTCATAGGAGGAGTACTTCTTCTTGGACTCATTCAAAATTTCACTATAAAAATTCACCAGTCTATCTTCTTGGGTCAAAATAGCCCCTACTACTATGCTACTAGCATCACACTCCAAGGTAAACAATTTCTCAAAAACTTGGTAACCTTATAATGGGTTGGGTGGCTACCTTTGTCTTTAAAAACTCAAAACCCCTATTGGCTTCTTTATTCCACCTAAACTTATTATTTAATCTACCCTTTATAGTATCTAACACTAGAGCACATATGGCACTAAAATCCCTAATAAATTTCCTATAAAATTAGGCAAACCCATGAAAAATTCTTACCTCAGTACCAGATGTGAGAGTACGCTAGTTGATTATAGCCTCCACCTTGCTAGGATCCATCTTCAATGGCCCTTGTGAGACCACGAATCCAAGATACACCAATTCTTATTTCAGGAACTCACACTTCTCCAAGTTTATTGCCAACTGCTCTTCTTGTAAACTTTTCAAAACAATATTCAAATGTTCTAGGTGCTCTTCCTTAGTCTTGCTGAAGATGAGGATTTCATCAAGATATACTACCACAAATACCCCTATGTATTCTTTTAGCACTTCATTCATCAATCTCATGAATGTTCTTAGGGCATTGCTAAGGCCAAATGACATGACATGCCATTCATAGAGTCCTTCTGTAGTCTTGAAGGTTGTTTTCCATTCATCCACTTCCTTTATGAGAATTTGATGGTATCCACTCTTTAAATCCAAATTTTTGAAGTACTTATCCCCACCAAGACAATCCATTAGGTCCTCAATCCTAGGGATTGGAAACCTATATCTTGTTGTTATTTTGTTTAAAGATCTAGAATCTTTGCATAACCTCCACTTATCTCCTTTTTTTTATGCCAAAACCACTGGCACTGCATAGGGACTTATGCTCTTCTTAATGATCCCTTGATCCAATAACTCTTACACTTGTCTAGCTATCTCCTTGTTCTACCCAGGGGTCATTTTATAAGATGCTTTGTTGGGAAATGATGCACCTGGAATGAAGTCAATTTGGCGACTTATGGGTCTCTATGGTAGTAAGACTGTTGGTGATCCATCACTCATAATATCCTTAAATTTCTCCAAAAGTTCTCATATCTCCTTTGGAAAAGGTGTTTGTGCCTCTATATTTTCCTCTTTATGCTTCATCATGACTACATAACACTCTTCATCTTATCTCTTAATATTTTTCAAGAATTCTTTTTCTACTACTACCAACACGTTAGGACTAGTCTTCACTACTTCTTCTTCTTCCATCAAAGACTGGAATTTGTATGTCACTCCATCCTTTTGAAAAGAATAAGAATTATTTTCTCCATCATGCATGGATTTTCTGTCAAACTGTCATGGTCTTCCCAATAGAAAATGGCAAGCATCCATGGGAAGTATATCACAAATTGTCTTGTCATTATAGCCTCCAATTACAAATTCAATCTAGGCTTGCTCATTTACTAGGACATGTTGTCCTTTGTTCAACCATGTCACCCTATAAGGATGGTCATGAGGTATCTTAGTCATTCTATGTATATTCATTAATTCTTCAGAGATGATATTGTCAGTTGATTCTGAGTTAATGATCACTCTGTATACTTTACCAAGAATCTTGCACTACACTTTAAAAAGTGATATCCTCTGCTTAGGTTCTTCTCTAACTGGTTTCTTGATTAGAACTCTCCTTATCATTAGGTTTTCCCTACTCTCTGAATCAAGATTGATCTCAGGAGACTTCACACTACTAGCATCTTCTTGCACATGATTAATTATTCTCTCTGATTGTGAAGATATGGCTTTTTTAGGACATTTATATATTGAATGCCCAAATTGGTGGCAGTTATAGCACTTCATGTTTGCAAATGAACCTCTATTGGATCCTCCACCAAATATTCCTCTACCACCACTATTAGTACCTCTTCCTCATCCATAATTACCTCTGTTACTTTTTTCATGAATCTTCTCTATCAGTTTTGTCTACCCTTGGGATCTTGGATCATTACTCCTACCACCATAGCTACCTTTGTGACCACTAGAGTCTCTACCTCTTCCTCTACCTCTGTTATTAGCTTCATACTTTTTCTTGCTCTTCTCCTCAACCTTAAGAGCTAGTTGATAACACTTATGTACAGTGGTAGGTGTCAAGAGACTTATTTCCTCTTGGATACTCCATCTTAACCCATTTAGGTACTGATCCACTTTTATACTTTCATCCTTTGTCACCTTAGACCTTAGGCATAATTTATAAAACTCCTCTGTATAGGCGCTCACCTCTGAATCTTTTTGTCTTAGATTATGCCTCTTCTTATGGAGTTGTATCTCATAGTCCTCAAGGATGTAGGTGTCCCTGATCTTTTCAACCATCCCTTTCCAAGTGGAGATTTGGTTCTTTCCTTCCTTTATTATTTCATCCTGCACAAACTTCCACCATGTGAGTGCAGTCCCTCTCAACCTTGTTTTGGCCACTTTCACCTTTTGAGCCTCTGTTACATTTTTACATTCAAAGTGGTTTTCTAAACCCTCTATCCACTCCATGACCACCTATGGTTCCATTTTTCCACTGAATAGGGTTCACCTTCCAATGAATTTCTACCCATGGCTTTTAGGGCCCTGAGGAATGGCTCCTCTTGTAGTACTAGATAAGGCTCTGGCACTTCATCTTTTTTTTCCACTAATTTGCCTTTTCCTTTTGTCTATTTCACCTTCTCATTCACTTCCTTTGTCCTAGCTTGCACTTCATCAAGATTAGTTTCCATCTCTACAAGTTTTTCTCTTAGGATTCTATTATCCTCCTCCTCTTCATCCATCTTCTTAGCCAACTCTATGTTGGTCACCGTGGTTGATTCACTCACTGATTCAAGGTCACTCATATACCTTCCTAGACCAAATATTTCAGGGCTCTTATACCAATCTGATAGAGAGAGATTCTTTCACTGAATCATCTTTACTCTCTCCTAGGTCTCTACTATAGACCTAATTTCCAAACCTACCCTAAGGGTAGAGCACTTGGTTCACTTACCATTCACTTCCAACAATCTCACTACCAACAAGAGTTCATACTTCACTGAATCTACTAGGGTAGATTCTACCAAACCAATACCAATTTCACACAAACACTTTGCAGGGTTATTACCACACTAAAATCCACCTATTGACTCCATTATTTAGGGTTTAGAGCCATAGGTTATCCATCCTTCCATGGAGTTCCTTATGTCTAGGAGTAGGGCTAGTGGTTTCTTGTAGCCCTAATCAGACTCTTAAACTGCAATAACTCTAAAAATTTGTAAAAAAAACCCCAAACTGATCTAGGATCTAGATACCCTTTATGGAAACTCAAAGGATTTTTAGGTTCAGGGGGCCTCAAGTCATCCATACAGTACTTAAACACCTTTAGAGACCAAGTCCTTAAAAATAAGGCTAATAGGACACTCTGATGCAAAAATCCACAAAACCAGATGAAATGGATTCATCAACTTCCACCACTTCTCACATGGTCTTGTAACCTTCCAAAGACCATATCCAAATAATTGGATCTCACTAACTAATCCAACCCTACAAATAACACTCTTTGTTCCTCTATATTCCCTAGTTGAGCTATTGCCAAGCTCACCTAGGGAAAGAGTTCAAAATACACCATTACATATTCTAAATCTAAAAAAAAAAAGAAACCTACTATAAAATTTCCCCTCTTCCATTCCTCCAAGGCACAGATACTTGCCACGGTTGGAAATTCCTAGGGAGTAAATTTTACTATTTACAGTCTTGTCTGGTCCAGAGAACAGAGAGCTGGAAGATTATTTACATATAATGTACAAAACAAAACCTCTGAGCTAACCTACTTCAATACAATAGTAAAACAATAAGGAACACCTCATTACATCTAAAATAAGGTTGATTCAATCCATTTCCAATACTTACTAACTCAAAAATGACAAAAACTGTGACAATACAATATTTGTAACTTTCTATTGCTTGAAACTTGTAACCAGAAAATTTCCAACCTCATTACAATGCCATGGAAGTCCTTAAATATGTTTTTCCTACCTTGGACAACCGCTCAAACTGACCCATAACTGCATTTGGGCACAAAGCAACCTTTTGGCAAAAAGTTGTCGAGCAATATTTAAAAGTTGCAAAGTTGCTCAAGCAACATTTTGCACTTTTTACAATTTTTTCTCTTTCGCTATTCTAACTCCATAGCTAGACACCAAAAGGTCAAACATCATGTCCTAAGACCTAAAACACCCCAAAAATGAACAATTAAGCATCTTGGTTATCAAAACCATGTTTTATCCCATTTTGTCCTTCGGGACATTACAATGGTCTCTTAGACCCAAAACACACAACACAACACCAAAAATTTCCTAAAATGATTCAATTAAATCCTAATCTTTCCTAAACAACTTTATCAAAATCTTATACCATCTGAAATTCTATCAAAACAAAAATGGAGAGTTCCTCCTTAGGTGCTCCTGCACCACATGTCCAATTTGATAAACATGGTTTTCTCTTTAGAAGTGACCATGGAATTTATGACCTCTGTAACAATCACAATTCAATCCAGCATCTATTTGCCAACAAAAAAACCTCCCTAATCATTAGAAATAAGAGTCTTAAGGCAAAAATTGAGTCCCTTGGCAATAAGTTTAGTGATAATATTATATACCACATTGCAAAGAGGAATTGGCCAAAACTGATCAAGTCTATTCACACTCTCCTTCTTGGAAATCAGGGACATAAAAGTAGAATTCATGGCTTTTGAAATATTCTTATTTTTATGTGATTCGTGAACCATCTCCAAAAGATCCCATTTGATTACCTCCCAACATTCTTGGAAAAATTCTACCAGGAATCCATCCAAATGAGGGGCTTTTCTTTTTTTCATGTGAAAAATAATGTTTTCCAATTCATGCATCAAGATTGGGTGGATAAGAGCTTCATTCATTTCATTGGAGACAAGGGGGAGTGCAATCCAAAATGGATACTTCTTCTTCCCTTGCAGGAATATAATCTTCTAAACAAAGCTGAAAAAACTAATGGTCCTCCTGAGAGATGTCCCTTGCTACTGTTAGGAATTTATCAAGAGTGGAATTTATTAAAAATAGAAACTATTTTTTAGTGTTGCAAGACTTTCATTTTGATTGAGGCAAGGATTTTGTAGGGGAAGTTCAATATTTGAGTAAGATTATCAAATCATATTCCACAATTACAATGTTTTATATTCCATAATGACAATTAGTAAGTTATTTATATGGGGTGGAATTCAACAAAAGTTATATGTTTAGTTGTGAAGTAAAAGATTAGCAAGCCACTAGTTTTGGCAACTACTATTTTAGGAGGAGACCAATGTTAATGATGAAATTAAATATATTAATTATATATTAAAAATTAATACACACATTATTTAAATTTTTAATAAGAAATTGTTAAGACCTAGCTTTCCCCCTGATATCCACTAGACAAAACCCTAAAACAATATCATGGGATCCACATATAAACCTTTGTTTTTATATTATTAAATGAAAATGATGTGAACTTAGTAACATTACATAGGAAAAGTGGATGAAAACTTCATTTAGTTGTGCACCATATCATTCTTCCTACCTCATTCCTATACATAATTAAATCACTAAAAAATAATCTCTAGAAGCTTTGGAAAGCCTTTATAGTTTAAACGATGATGCTTGACTATAAACCTAAATCATAAACATACAAAAGAAAAATAGAAAAATATAGCATTTAATTGTCTTCTATACCATTCTTAGAACATGCTACCATTCACTTTAGTCTTATTGTGCTACATTAAATTTTGTGGTAAAGGATTTCATTTAATATCAAGGGTTTATTATGGATTATATTATCTTTATATGCTATATTATACTAATTGAATGAATGAAGGATTTAAATAATGTTCATGATGTTGAAGCAGCCTATGGGACCCCCTAAAATAGCACACACCCCATAATAGGGTGCCAGAACCTTAAACAATTTGTAACTTACTCTTTTAATACGCTCTTCAATAATGAATTTTGATCTGTAAGTTTGTTTTCTTGTCTTATTTATGTTTCTTCAAACAAGGTAATTAAATTGTTCACTTGTAAAATATCCACATGGCTGGGGAAAATGTCATTATATGTTGAGCACTCCATGATAAAATGTTGCTCTGTCTCTACCACTCCCATGTTGCAAAATAGATATATTCTCTCTTCTCATTCTTCCTTAGGTACCATCCATTTGCATATTTCACACCTCCAATGGTAAGAACTAGTCTTGAGTTGTGCTATAAGCATTTTTGCTCTCCATTTAATATTTGCTCCTATGTATACTTTATTCTTGTGGTTTCTTGTAAGGTTAAATTCTTTGATATAGTAGGTTTTGTATATCTATTTTGCTTTGACCATATGATACTCATGAATTTTATGTAAAACTCTTGTATATTAACATCCCATTTTTCATCCATGTGATGTTTTGCTTCATTCACATGATTTTTCTTCTTCTATCTAGTCTTTTCTCCATGATCAATTTATGTCAACCACATTTTTCCATACTTCAAGTTTTCTTCAAATAGCTTAACAACCAAACCATTGCATAAGCCTCTAAAGATAGGATACTCTATTTTATAATTAGAAAAACAAACACAAACATTAATTGATTGGATTATTTTCAAGTGAAAGCTCCCGCCATTCAACTTCCCGTTTACATCTGGGAAAAAATAGCTTGAACAACCATTTTGAAAAGAACATGTAGAAATACCATCTTATACCCTCATCCCCACCCCAATCAAATTCCTATCAGTTCAAATCCTCAATATCTGGAACTATCACAACAAAGACAAATAAAACTCTTGTCAATTTGAGGAAATATCCAACAACCAAAACAATGGCGGGGAGCAAAAAGGAAGTGGAAATGGCAAAACAAGGATATAGGGAAGCCAAAAACAAGGGAGACCATGAAGAAGAAGCCCACTAAGCCAATAAAATGGGCTATCTTCTCAAAGAATGAGAAGAATATATATAATCTCTCAGATGGTTTCAAATAGATTACAAAATTTCTCTCAAGCATCTCCCTAAGAAATAGCTTATGCCCACGTGCCAATCCATCGAGGAAATGTACTTGTGCCTCAAAAGATTTGACGATGCACTGATTTACCAGGTAATTTGTGATGCCTATTTCATTTTAGTTATACATGTTCCACATGGTAAATTTCCATTTCTTTTTATTAACATTCATTTATCTTACATAACTCATTAAACTCCAAGATGGTCAGTGTTGCTTTGAGAAGTCGCAGACTGCATACGATCTTGAAAGTTCGATTAGGTCTCATGGATGGGCCCAGCCAATTCTTTAAATATGAAACTGTAAACTCTAAAACCACACATTTTATGAACTTAACTCTAAATTTTAATATTATATATCCAAAATTCAATGATTCAAACTCCAAATTTTCAATTTTGCATTTTATAGACCCTAAAAAGAAGCTCAGTGACAACATTAATTTGTCTCCTTTTCTTTCTAAAATTGGAATCTCCCAGACTGACATCAAGAAAGACTGCACCAAACATTACATTTTAAGATATTTTACTTGTTAATTATTTGGAGTCACCAGAGAAATAGCTTCACATCATGTCATTCTTCTATAATTTTGAATGTACTCACCTGGACTGTTGTTAGAATAACTGAGAGGGGGGGTGAATCAGTGGCCTCAAAAATATTCCAATAAATCAACCCAAAAACTTATTACCACAATTATAAGCCTCTACTTATCTTCAGTCCTACAAGATGAATGTCTTGAAATAATCTTAACAAATAACTACTGCTCGGAGTTCACTATTAAACCTTATTATTGATATTTACTGATTAGCAGTCTTCATTTACCGAAATACAGTAAATAACTTAGTGATTACCAAAAATCCTATTTTAGTAATGTGTAAAGAAAAATATGAAAGCAATGACTCATAAACACATTTGACACATGGATTTTTAATGTGGAAACCCTGTTAAGGAAAAAACCATTTGGGACCGGTAACCCAAAATTTATACTCTTCTAAAGTGAGCTCAGTGAAGATCCAACCCTGTTAAAGGTTACAAACACACTGTTAGGTGTGACCTTGTTAGAGGATTTAAATAGAATAGTTTGTCACTTGATATCTGGCATCTCTATGCTATCTTTATGACCAAACCTAGTGTAGTTTGTCACTTGATGTATGCCATCTTTATGCTATCTTCATGACCAAACCTTTTGATACTCCCTAGGATGTATCTTAATATATAAAGGCTTTTAAGTCCTACTCGGTTAAGAGACTTTCTGATCCAATAGTTAAATTGAAATAGTAAATGATATGTTCACATATACAACTAAACTTTGCAGATTTTCAGATCTATTGTAAGCTCATAATACATTTCTGATCAATAGTTCCTTTTGATACCTTTGCTCCACTTCTTTCTTCTCAGTGATGTTGTTTCTCTATTTCTCGGTGTCCGCAGAATTAGCTCTTTTCTTTAGCTTGATTGATCAGGTCTGAATGAAGTCTTTCTTCTTCAGTTTCTCTTTAGCATCCTCTTCTCTATTCACTCCCCTAATTCACAATGAATTAAATTGTATCTTTATAAACATGATTTCACCATTTCTAAGTCCTTGACTTTCTTTTTCTTGGCGTAATCCATAATTCTATGCTTTCTTTCTTTAAAGCTTTACTTCAGTTTTATGTCGTAGATATCTTCTTGACAACTGGAATAAAACTACTTTAAAACTCTAGCTTATCTCTGGCTTCTAACTTGTCGATGAAAACAATATTATCAACTAGTTAACTCCTCCTTTAGCTCTTGCTACCTAAGTCTTTTTTCATTTCTGAACTTCAGTTCTTTTCGTTGTTTTAACTCCTTGTTAGCTCGGTCTCAACTTAAGTTGTCCTCAGGCATCTCCATCTGTCCGTCGGGGTTGTCTGTCCTTTGGGTAACACTATGGTTCAGTCCCTCAGTAATGCTTTGGTTCTGTCTGTCAGGTTTCTTGCTCGGGTATCATTGTGACTCTTCTCTCAGGGTTCTCTATCCGTTGGTGTGCACTGTCCGTCGGTGTCTGTTGTCACTTTGTGAATACTGAACTGTTATGCATTACTAATAGCATAACCTTTATCTCTCTGGTTCTTTGAATTCTTTGACATAATGTATACAACCAATTAGATTATGTCAAGTTGACATTAATGAAAATACAATATATTAACCGATTTAATGTCTTGCATTAACTTTCTGCAATTCGCTGATCATCAACTTAACATCTTCAAACATTCAATCAGTTATGGTTCATCAACTGCGCCCAGATAAGCAAATGCCAACTCCCTTAAGACATACTTAAAACCACATCAACATATAGATCACCTAGCACTGGGACCTTTGAGCATCAACTATTGGGTTTGAATCCAATGCATAAGAGTCCTTGAAAATGTTACTTTGGTAATTTTCTGTCTACATGGGGTAAAAATAGTGAACTTGGTTAGCAGTGGTAATCCCACCGACTTCCTGCTATATCACAATCAAAATTATATGTTACCCTGAGTTTCTGGGATGGGGGACAGGGAAATAGTCTATATATATATATATATATATATATTATTCATGAATTTCAAAATTACATAATATTGTAATATTCATCATCGCAACATAATTATCAATGTCATTCATCAAATCAAATCATCATAGAATGTAGCATCAAATTGAATCACCGTAGAATAGGAACATAGGATGACATAAAATGAATCAAATGAGAGTTCAAATTTTAATTTCATACATTAATAGATATAATTTTAATTTCAATTTTATACATCCATAGATATGATTTAAACTGACACAGTGATTAAAATACTGAACAATAAACTATGAGCTTAAAACTGTTGATTTTTAACCAGAAATAGAAGAACATATAAAAAAATGACAAACACCAGAGACTTATCCTGGGAAACACCCTCCTCACCGAGGGAAACAACCCAGCCCACAAAAGATGATATCTTTATTTAAATCTCAAATAATTACAACCACTTCATACTAATGATTGATAATGATGATCAATCAAAAAATAGTTATATTCTCCAAACATAGCAACAAATGGGAAAAATTCAACTTCAAACTCCTGTGATTTCTCAATTGCAAACCCAACTTTCACCGATGCATGTAGACGACAAGAGATTTCAATGTTTTAAAAGTTAAAAATTTATAAGTTTATGCCTTATAAGTTATAACTTACAAGTTATAAACTTATAACATATTTTAATATATTACTATTAGGTTTGTTGCGGGGTCCGCGAAATTATAAATTTTTTTACAAATTATTATAAATAGTTGTTAGAAACTCCAATCTATCCTTGGGATGGTTAGTGAACGGCTTGGTCATCCCCAACTGTCTAGGGACAGTCAACATCACCAGGAAATGATGAACGGTGGTTCTGAGTTTTAAGAACGCTTTTTGATTTTTTGAATCAATTGCGGATGGTTGGTAAGTGTCCTCGGCTGTCCCCCCATCCCCAAAATGGTTTTTGTTTTTGAAACTTGACCATTAGGGGTGGAAACGTGTTTTTGAGTAACTTAGCTTATAATTTCCATTTCATTTTCTTCTTAAAGAGTTGGCATTGGGATGAACCTCTTGAGAAGCTTCAATATATAGATCATATAAACTCCCATATGGGTCGTGGGTAATTGTTGATGTTTGTAGCTTTGATCAAATAAAATACAGTAGATATTTTTATTATGATAATATATCAATTTTATATATAT
>MU225695.1:1267147-1286893 GCA_018584345.1 Thuja plicata
ATATATTTAAAATAAAGAAAATTACATCTTCAACATCCAACTACAATATAGTCTATCAGTTAAACCAGGCATTTACCTATCGTTTCATTCTATAATAGCTATATATCTATCTATGGATCTGCTAACTTTATCATATATCCGATTAAAAAAGATATCATCACTAATCACTTTTTCCAAAAACAACAGAAAAGAAACATTTTGAAGGCTGCACCTTGTCCGCATCCATTATGTCATCCTTTAACACATTCTATCTGCACAAAAACCACCTTTTCGAGTATCCACCATCTGCATTATCAGTCACAAAAAAACCAAAACGAAGCACCACCACCTACTTAGACCGCCATCTCTGCATATCGTCGACCTCCTCTCTTGTTACGTTGTCGATGGGGCACATGCTGGTTGAAGAGGTCGGCAACCATTCTAACCCTAGCATTATGCAACGCCAATTCCGCAGTGACCCTCTGCCACCCCTCCACCATGCGGTTGAACATTAAGGGTTTTTCAACACCGACTCTCCACCTCAAGAATGGGATGAGCCCATACCTTCTACCCTCCTTGTCATCTTCAAAACACTCTGAAATATTAGACCCAATGCCCAGAATAGCCCATTCCAATATGGACTCCAACCTTTCTAAAACATCATCTTCAAACAAAGCCCTGGTTACATTACCAACTTCATCCACACTCTTGTTAATCTCCAAACCCCATGCTATAAAGACTGAAATGCAGTCCAAATTCGTGCACCTTTTAATCTTCCTTTCCTAAAATTGTTTCCTTATCACTGCTATGACCACATTCACCATTTCATCCATTTTAATCTTTAATAGGACCTGAATCATTTCTTTACTCACTGGCCCTTTAAAGGCTTTCATTTGTTTTTTTGAATCAACACTGAAATTTGCCTCCATCTTCGACTCTTGCACAAATTCCTTCCCACCACTGCAACTGCAAACTTCACAACCTGCACAGCGGTAAGTGGTTTTTTCCTCCTCTATTACCTATTTAAAACTTTTTACTTGGCTTGTGCGATAATCTATCCATTTCATTATGATTAAATCTTGAGTAGAATTCTGTCGGCGATCATTAAACCACCTTCAAAACCCATCCCATCCAATGTCGTCGGGCAGTCCTTAATCATTGTGACATCATTCATTCTGCATTTTGTCCTTTCACCGCCAGTTGAAATATGTGAGCATTCCCGCATGCTTCCACCTATGTGTTATTACTCTGAACATATTCTTTCATCATTAAAAGTAATCATTCTTAAATCCTCCCACATAATGTCGTGAGGCAAATTAAATGTGCATGCCCAATTTGCCAATTTGTCGGCTTCATGATTTCATTCTCGCAATGTGTGAGTTATTTTGAAATCATTAAATTGACTTAACACTTGACACACTTCCCTTAATATATTCTGAATTTGCCAGGTTTGTGAGTTGTTATTCTTTATTGCATCAATAACAATTTTTGAATCACCCTCTAACTGCACTTTTTGTAAACCAATCCTTCTCCTAAGCTTAACCGCCAGTAGAGCAACTTGTATTTCCATTAAGTTATTAGTTCCCTCCTGTAGCTTCATTGCAACCAAGGCTATAGTATTACCTTCTGAATCCTGAGCAATTGCACCTGCACCAGATAATCCTGGGTTACCCTTTGAGCATCCATCAAAATTTACTTTGATCCACCTGGATTCTAGAGGGATCTAGACCACATTCTCCCTACAAGTTTTCATTTTTGCCACTATATTGCCATCATTACTATATCTAATTTTAATACCCAACCAAGACATCTGAACATTCCTATCCTATAAAGAGAAGATTGAGCTGGGATGTTTATTACTTATCACGAAGCTCATAATTTCCTCAATTGATCCATCAATCCGTCTCAAAATCTACTCCTCTGTTTCCTCCACATCATGGAAAATAAATTTGTTTCTTGCCTTCCACAACTCCCATGTTATAATGGATGGGCATGCAATCCACAATTTGGATAATGTTGATTTCTACATATGAATCGACCAACATTTAAATAAATCCAAAAGTTTATTTGGTAATGGCCCAAACCAATTTAACTTCCTTCTAACTATATCCCAACATTTACTTGCTACCCGACATTGGACTAGCAAATGATCCACATCTTCACAAGCATCTTTACACATCGGACATATACTTGGGCCTATAAATCCATACCTTTTTCTTCGTTCCCCTGTAATAATTTTATTTTGAATAGCCAGCCATGCAAATGCCCTAGCCTTTGGCAAACAATCTTTATCCCAACATAATTTATAAGGCCATCCTTCATTTTCCTCCTCCCTTGCTAATAAATTGTAGCCTAATTTTGCTGAATATTGCCCACTTTTAGTAGCACACCATATGATTTCATCTTGGGCATCATTAAGGGTAATATGTCTCTCTCCTATAATGGTGTTCCACTGTTCCTTTTGAGCCTTTGAGAGTCCACAATTTTCCATTACTTTCCAGCACCATTGCTCCCCCATAGGTCCATCCTTCATTTCCATATAGTCCCAGATATTACCTCCCCAAGTATTTTTCAAGGTCCTGATCAAATCAATTAAGTTATTGTTATCTGCTAACACTGGCAACCCATTCCAAGTCCTCCCAAAAAGTGGCTTTTCTCCCATCGCCAATCTGCCATGTTAAGTGATTACACACCACTGGCCTACGTTCTAGAATAAAATTCCAGATAGCAGACCCCTTTGGAGGGTCCCTTACAGTGAAAATTTGTTTGTTGTCCATAGAGTCCAGATATTTACTTTTCAGAATCCTCACCCACAGCTGGGTAAGTTTGGAAAAAATTTCCCAAACCAATTTTGCCCCCAATGCTTTGTTTATCAAATGCCATTTTCGAAGACCTGCACCACCCTTCTTTTTTGACTTACAAATCGTGTCCCAAGCAAGTAAAGGAATTTTTGTTTCCTCCTGTCCCCCATTCCAAAAGAACCTCCTCATTCGCTGTTCAATATATCTTAGAACTTTCATTAGAATCTTCAGACAACTCATAGAAAATATTGGGATGGCCGAAATGATTGACTGCAGCATGAGAATGCAACCTGCATATGTAAGCCACTTCCATTTCCAGTTTTCCATTCTTTTCACATAGCTGTCAATGAGATCTTTCTAAAGGTTAGCTTTAGATGATCCTTCAAACAAAGGGATTCCCAAGTATTTACTTGGTAACATCCCTACCTTCATACCTAAGATTCTACAAATATGTTGTTGGATAGGGATAGAAGTATTAAAGAAAAAATCTCTGATTTTTACCAATTTATATTTTGTCCCGATGCTTGCTATAAACATCCAAACAATCCTTTATAGTTCTTGCTTCTCTAGTAGATGCCTCTCCCATCAAATATGTGTCATCCACAAATTGCAGATGTGTGATAGGGTCAAGTCCTCGGGCAACCTCAATTCATTTCCACTTCCCTGAAGAACCTCTTAGCTTGATCGACTGCCCTAAAGCTTCAGCTAATATGTTATCCACAAATACAAAAATTGACAAGTATAAGAAGTGCCTTATAAAAGAAAAGAATATTCCATGAAACAACAATAACATTAATATTCAATATTAACATTTATAGAAGTTTATCATTCTTTTACACATATAAGTATTTCATGACAAGACTCTATACTGGATAGTATGAAAGGAAAATGATCACATTCAACCCCTATCAACCAGATATACAAATCATGACCTATGAATAACCTCCATTAGCTTTTTAAGGTACAAATATGAGACATTAATTAAGGGTTTCAAAAGAAATGAAAAATAAAAACAACATCAATCATAAGTACACAAAAATAAAACTCTAAGATTGATCTGAAAATCTCTGTATTATGATCAAAGGCAAAAGACAAAATAGCTCACATGAGAAGTATATTGTAGAAGATATGCAAAGGACATCAAAATTGATCACAATAGCACCTTCCTCCTCCAAAATTAGAACTCTACTAAAAAGTGACAAGGATCAAGAATATATAGGTAAGAGTCATTTCAAAAAACCTCAAAAATAAGGAAACTACATTTCAAAAATGCAAGGGTCGAATATCCACAAAAAGCCTCCAAAAAAGGACTTAAACTCTCCACCCAAGTGATACAAACAGTCAAAAAGACCTATCTGTACAAGTACAACTAATGACCACTCTAGTTTAGTCATAACATTCCCTAAAAAGACTCAAATGACTCACAAATGGAGTCTAGATCAACAACAATTTCTAAAAGCATGACTAACTGCCACTTCTACCCCATTACAAGAGCCCCAACTTAACTTTCCAACTCCTTATCTCATCAAATCCGAAAATTGAACTTAGAAACTTAAAAACCAAATTTACATTTTAATAATAATTAATTGATTTATAATAACATCAATTAATTATTATTATTAATAACAATATTACAAATTTTAAAATAAAATTAACTCATTTAATAAACATTAGATAATATAACAAGAGACGCAAAGCGTCAAAGTTCCTGCCAATAGAGAAAGAAAAGTAGGGAGATATGGAGAGAGAGTTAAAAGGGATCGAAAGATATGTAATAGATAAATATATAGAGGGGGAGAGACAAAAGAGAATAAGAGTGGATGAAATAAATATAAAGATAGAGATAATAAGTGATTTATAGAGAATATAATGATAGAGAGAGTTAGAGAATTGAGAAAATTAAGCTATCAAGCTTTCTAAAACGACAAATGTTTATGTCATGAGAAACAATTCATAATTGAATGAAATAATAATAATAATGTTAATACCTTTTAAATGACAGGATTAATCAAATATATAATTTAGAAATAATTATATTTATTAACAACTTATTGTATTATTTAATGTTTTATTAAAAGTTAGTTAATAACATTAATATAATTTTCATATTTATGTCATTTTAAGCAATATAGAAACAATTCATAATATAACATGACAAAATAATAAATAAGACAAAAGAAATAAATTATTATTAAAAATATAAATATATATTTAACTATTAATATCTTATATTTATTATTTTATTGAACTATTAATAAACATTTAATACAAATGACAAGTGACATTATTTTGTATATTTAATACAAATGACAAGTGACATTAATTTGTACATTTAATACAAATGAGAAATGACAAGTGACATTATTTTGTATATTTAATACAAATGACAAATAAGTTTTTTATTATTTTTGTTTGGAAAAATTAAATTTATTTATTACCAAAATTAGTATAGACCAATCAAATCAAAGAAAAATAAGATTTAAATAATCAAAAGAAATAAAAAATAGATATAAACTATAGAAATTGCATTTAATTTTTTAAATTCTATAATATAATTGGTTAATCTAATTGAAAAATTAAACTGAATGAATGCAATAGTTATCCTCCATAAACTAATAATACATTACTTAATGTTATATAAACAATATGATTTATGAGTTAAATTTTATTATGATCTTAAAATCTACATTAAATCCCATACAAAACATTCTTCATGGATTTCAAAATATCTTAAAAATAATTCAATTCCTAATTCTACACCCTTAAAAGCAAAACCAAAGACATTTGCTTTTGATGTTGGAGAAAAATGAGAGTTGCTTCATTTGAATAGGGTTTCGAAAACCCTACGAGGAAGAGAGAAAAACAGGAGCTCTGCTGTTTCTGGACGCCATTTTGGGGATTCAACGCACATTTTTCACTGAAGACTGCAACCTCACATGACACATTCTATTGCACGTGGCTTCCATGAAGAAAAATCTGGTTTTCTTCTTATCAACACCCAAAAAACACTTGATCTGACACATGTATGAACTGCTTCGGTTATCTTATGATACAATGCTTTTGTTCTGGGAGATATCATACGCCCATTCTGCTATGTTGAATCTGCCATATTGTTATACTTTGCTTTGGATGTCTTTTGTTTCTTCTCTCTAAAATCTTTCTTGTCGCCTCTGCTGTAGAATTTTTTTTTTACTGTATCTTCTTTCTATTACATGCTGGCTTTTTGAAGAAAATGTTTGATTCTTCTTGTGTTTCATTGAAACCCTGTATCTGCTTTTGAATGAAGTCGTGGATCCACCTTGAAAGAAACACTTACTGGCTGAGACTATGGCCGCCTGTGCATTTTAAAAGAAATGCATGTTGTATCATTGTGTTGCTGGTTTTTCTGAAAGAAAATACTGATTTTGAACACCACCATATTATCTATGTTATAATGATTCTGGAAAAAAATCACAGTGGCTGCTAGCATCCTTGCATAAAATGAGAAATCCTTTTACTGTCTCTGAAACACTATCTGTATTGTTCATATTCTTCCTTCTGGGTCTAGCTCTTCAATGATTGAATTTCTCTTGCTTTTTGTTTGGAGATTCATTTTAAAATCAACCCATGTTGTGTTGCTATGTACCCAGCATTCTGGAAAAAAATCTGCTTCTATGACTGCGTTTCTTGGAGAAAAAACTGAGATTTGCTTACCCGAACTTGAAATTTTGAAACTAAAATTGAAACCCCAGCCGTGACTTATCCCTAAAAATATGATTTCTTCAAGAAGCATTCTGGAAAAAAAATTATACCTCTGTTAACAAACAGGTCCCTGATGTTCCATTTTGCCTGCTTCTCCTCAAGTTATGGGTCCTCTTGCATTAAGTCTGCAACTCTTTTTCACTAATCACGAGACCTCTGAAACCTTTACAAAAATTCTTCTCTGGCTCAGCTCCTTGACAAAGTAAATATCATGGCATCAACATAACTGTTTTCGCTTTCTGAAGAAATCTATTTGATTCTTTCCTACATATCTCTTTTGTTCTTTTGGTCACTACATACCTCTTTTTCATTCTGTTCTGTAAGTTATTTAGTTTTTACCTTTAATGACTTTGAACAGGGAAAAGTTAATTTCACTTATGCTACAATAATCTCAATGAAACCCAAGCACTAAGCTACAACAATCTCAATATCACTCAGTTGATATCATCATGACTTACGTAGTCAAGACAGAAAAGGTTTCATATATAGAACAAATCCCTTTAATATCTTGTAATTCTGCAGTTTAATTCATAATGCATATATGATTCTTTTTGGTAATACGCTGTCTCTGCACCAGAATATATGCAATTTTGGTATCCTGGGCTCAAACCCTTGCGGGAGCCCATTTCCATCCACATACCAAAGTTAGAAATATTCAGTCTTTACACATTTTGAACCTGTTTTAAAACCTTAAAGCCTACATTCATTATGGCTCTACAAAAATGAGCCCGTAGGAAAATTTTGGTAATAGTTATCAAGTAAGGATTGAGGACATCTGTTTTGAATGTAAGTAGCGGTACTAGAGGCTTCAACCCAAAATGAGGTGTGAATATTCTGGTCATGCATCATGGCTTTGGCTGCTTCTACAATAGTCCTATTTTTCCTTTCTGCTACCCCTTTTTTGTTGAGGGTTATAAGGAATAGTTAACTCCCTCTTAATCCTAACATTATTACAAAAAAATTTAAAGTTACCAGAAATGTATCCCCTCCATTATCTGATCTTAGGACTTTCATATTTTTATCGGATGTATTCTCTACCAGGGCCTTGAATTCCTTAAATCTATTAAGGACTTCATCTAACTCTTTACTTTTTAAGAAATATATCCAAGTCTTCCTAGAGTATTCATCTACAAAATAACATAATACAAAAATCCTCCAATGGAGGGTGTTAACATAGGTCCACATAAATCAGAATGAATAATTGCTAATACATTTTTAGATCTACTTTCACTTTTATGAAATGTTCCTTTAGTGTTCTTTCCTAAGGCACACCCTTTGCAAATTCCTTCATGTTCTTGACTTAGCTCAGGTAATCATATTACCATTATATCTATTGAGGGTAGAGCATGAAAATAGAGATGTCCTAATACTCTATGCCATAAGTCATAGGTAATAGAAGATTCATGGATTAATGCTTGTGAAGGAGAAGAACAAAGTTTGTATAGACATCCATGTCAAAAACCAATGGCGTGAGCCTTCTTGATGTTTGAGTTCTTGGGACAGGCTAAGAATTTTACATCCATGAAAGTAATTCGGTATCCTTTATCTTCAAGTGTAGAAATGGAAACTAGTTTGCGTTTAATACTAGGCACATAAAGTACATCTATTAGTTGGAGAGATAACCCTGACTTTAGTTGAATTGTGCATGTTCCAATACCTTTCACGGGATAGTTAGTATCATATCCAATTGTGACTTCTTCATTTAAGGCTTTTGATAAGGAGTCCAGGTGTTCTCTAAATCTTGTTATATGTCGAGATGCCCCACTGTCAATTATCCAGGTATTAAGATTGGTAAATACTTGATTGGATAGGGCTGAGTAGAATACAAGTTGTTCAGAATCCATACCTGTCTTCACTTCAACAATTTAAGCTCGAGGTTTAATCCTATTTGGACATTTCACAACAAGGTGCCCATATATATTGCATCTAAATCATTGTACTTTAGATAGGTCCCTTCTTTTGAAAGAGTGCTTTCCATTTGATTCCTTGCTTTTCCTCTTCTTGAAGTTAAATTTCTTTCCTCTTTTATGGGATTGAGAATTTAGGACTTGAATGTCTTCATTTGTGGAGTTTAATCCAATTCCTCTAGTGATAAATCTTGACTCTTCTTGAATGCAGTCGTTCTTCAATTGATCAAATTTTGAAAATTTGGGTCATCCATTTATCCCTTGTCTGAATGATTCCCAAGAAGTAGGAAGTCTGTTGAGGGCTATCATGGTTAGCTCTTTGCTATCAAATGGATGACCAATTGTGGATAGTCGGTTCCTTAACTCAGTTATCGTCAACAAATATGAGGTGATATTCTCTCCCCTGTTCATTTTGATATGGTGGAGTTGTTGTTTAAGAGCAAGAGCTTTGCTGGTATTATTTATTTCAAACATGTTTTCTAGTGTTAGAAACATTAAATACGGTGTATCTAATTTTGAGATAATTGGGATTATGTGGTCTTTTACTACATCTACTGCTAAATTCATAGCTTTGTTGTTGTTCATAGTCCATTGAAGTTTCTCAATCGATCCTCTGGTCTAACACCAGTCACCATTTTGTTGAATAATGTTTTTAACAAATTAAATGGTGGCTAGAATTCTTCTAATATGAAGTCTGATCTGATCTTTTCCTCACGCTTGCTCTAATACCATGTTAAAATTTTGGTTCAGATATGTATATAGAAGATTTTATTATTTATTTAATATTGTTTCTCAACTTTGATAAGTTAAATTCAATACTATCTAAATTACTTTAACTGTATATATATGATATATTTTATATATATGAGAGAGAGAGAGAGAGAGAGAGAGAGATGTTGGCGATCTTACACTTTCAATTTCTGTGCTTGATCTATTTTCAAATCATCTCCCATATTATATATGATATAGTGAACACATGCCTACGTAGAGACATGTCCCTATTCATATCGTAATACTATAATAATCACAGATAAACAGATGCATTTTATCGGTCTTTGAAACTTTATTAACATTGCAAGTATATACATCGATATCGGTAACAATAATGTTAGTATTCATCGCTAAAGTTAAACCCATAAGCATTATTGGTATTGTAACATATGATAAAGCATGCATCCGATAAGTATTGACTTTACTCAGAACTGATACTAGTGACTTTAGTTTAGTCGATACTTAATCGACTCATCGTTATCAAGTTAATACTTTATTCATGTATAATATATTATAATTAGTATGGATGATAATTATATTATTGTGTATATATATATATATATATATATGCATAATAATATCTTAATTTCATATTAATTATAATATTAAATATACATTTACATGTGTTCAAGTATGATTTCTTCAATTGGATTTCTCTGACTGAAGCTACAAATCATTAACAAGAAGTTGGTGTTAAAAACAAAGGAACAAGCACACAAAGTTTACATTGTTGGGGTTCAGAATTGTGAGAGCATCATAAACGATAAATGGTTGAAAAATAATAGATCCCACCACTCCAAATTGCGTAAGGAGTTATTGTGGCTTAATTTTCATAGGGAATATAGCAACTTAGTCATGATGCTGAGCAAGATTTTTGGCATGCCACAGTCCTATCTGTTTGAATCATGGATGTGGTACTTTGTTGAGCAGGTAGTGGAGGAGCACAACCATATGGATTGGGCTGGATTGATCAGTGACAACTTGAGCGAATAGTTGATGAGTATGGAAAAATCAAGGAAATTTTACATGAGCTCTTATGTCATATACATGTTGGCAAGAAATACGAGTTAGGATGGATTGAGGTGTAAAGGAACGATCAGAAGTGGCACTCCACTTTTGAGAGTACATAAATGTTACCCTCTGTTGCATTTGCAGTCCATAGATGATCATGTTCGAGTTAACAACACCTTTGCAATGTGTATTGTAAGGACTTTGCAAGAAAAGGCTGCATGTAAGACTGTCGGTCGAGGCAATGAAGTTGGTGGAGGAATATGGAGCTTGGTTCATTCAGTTTCCTACCTTCTCCTATATCAGAGTTCAAGGATTTTCAGCGTAGTCGTACAAACTCCTACGATATCCCATCGATAAGATGGTCCTGTTGGAGATCACATAGTAGATGACAATTTATGATAAAATCCAAAAGGGACAGAAAAAGTTGGGATTGGAATTCCCCATTTCTATAGGAGAAGACAAGGTTGAAATGTGTCCGTGCTTGAAGGCAGCTGAAAGGTCATCTAAATAATTTCATTTCTTCCGTCTGCCACTCTTTCCAGGAAGGATAGAATATGATCCATACAACAAAACCAGAACAATGCCTGGTGTAATATATCAACACATCAACACAAAATGCACCTCGAAAATTTCTGGGCCAATGTTGCAGATGAAAATGAGATTAGAAAACATATGTATTCTAGGTTGCCACTCAATTTGATTAGAGCATGCAAGATCTTCTGAGTGCCTGATCAGATGGGAGAATATTTGAATGTGATACAAAAAGGATACAACCCAGAGAAGGAAAAGGTCATCCATTCCTATGACTGGTCAAGGAAGGAGATTTTAGACATTAACATATTATCTGCACTTGTCTTGGATTTCATGAAATGGTGGATTGAACGACAACTTGACAAGCTCACCATGCCAAAGGATGGCTGCACATATAAATTGATGGGTCACCAGCCATTGAGAGACAAAAGACTGCAACAACCCTTCGAAGATAGAATGGAAGGAGGAGATATCTTGTCAGGAAGTGTTGAGCGGAGGAAAAAGAAAGGGTGTTGCTCAGGAAGTGCAACAGAGATATATTCTTGACATTCATATTGAAGAGCCCCAATAAAAGAGGTAGAGATCAGAGAACGCACCATCTTCGCCTAGTCGGAGTCTGAGTTTTCAAGAAATAGATCCTTTCCCCAAGGGAGAAGCAGAAACCAGCAGAAGAAGGTTAGAGCAAGAACATACAACTAGGTCTGTACAAGATAGAGAAAGTATCAATGCATATGAGTTGGTCCAATGAAGAAATAAAGAAAAAGATTTTGCTACTGAAGATGGTGCTATTTTGGAGTGAAATGATGGAAACAGAAGAACCTATGGTAGAAGAAGAAGTTCCTGTAAGTGTAACTGAGGAAAAATTGGTAGCTCCTAAAATGACGATAAGAAATCTTGTTGCTGAAAAAGAAATTGATATAAGGGCAGTACAAAGGCAAGAATAATTGACAACTTAGAATGATCAGAGCACAGTTATTCCAGAATGGCTAAGGCAAAGGATACAAAGAAGCCAAGAGAAAGATGTTGACTTGGAAAACAAATTGCAAGAAATCTTGAACCAAGTCAACCAATCACAGGAGAAAGGAAAATATAAGAAGTTTGCAAAGGTAATTAGAGGAGAATCCAGATACAGAATCCTGCAGTTTGCAACTTTGACATTTGATAAGACAAGATTAGATTACTCCTGATGAGTATAATGTGGCAAAGATTGATTTAGATCATAACTCCTGAGAGCAAGTATTGGAAGAATTTGATGATTTTGCACTAGTGAAGGACAAGATGAGGAAACTAGAAGAGAAACACTAGAGGCAGAAGGAAGAGATCAAGGCATTGTGCGAATACATCAACAACTTACCTTATCCGGTGAGGGAAGAAGGTGCAACCTTTGTTCCTCCTCTAGTCATTCTGGTTGAATCAATAGAAGGTATAGATAGGATCAAACGAATTGCTCAAGGTTGAGAAGTTTATAAGGAAGGTATTCATAATGAAGCATATAAGCATGTTGAGGGCTTAGTTCAGATTCACGATAGAGCACTAGCCATCCTTTCCAGAATACAATGCATGGATGATCCCTGGGAGGATGAACGCATTTATAAAGATGAGGTGATCAGAGACTTACAAGATTTAATAGACTCCCAGACAATTATTGATTGATGGAGGGGTTGTTAGGGAAAGAGATGTGTATGACTTCCTTCGATGGTACATCGTAGTGATCACAACCAAGGAGATGTTCGAACATTTCACAAATGAGTCTACTCGGTTAAGGAGGATAGCAGAGACTATCAAGAAAGGGATCTCCAATGCAATTGCATCCTTGCTATCACAAAGGCTGGCAAAAAATGAAATAACAGTAGTCAGCATGAAGAGAAAACTCAAAGAAATTTTCTAGCTGAATTCCTTTGTAAGGGATGACTTCGAGAACTTCTCTATTTTCTCAAACATCATGCATACAACTTAGGACTTGTTACTATATTGGGAGGACAACTTGAGCAAATCTGAACGAGCGATGACAGTCTTGGAATACAAACAAGAATCATTGCTGAGTATCAGGGTGGATGAGTTGGAGGCAATCTTGGGAAGCTTCCAGGCGTTCAGGCGGCAAGCTCAAGGTAGACTATTCTTAGCAGAGATGCATTTAATGCATAGTGGGCATGTATTGGCCATTCATTTCCCTCTACTCTCCTGTTGAAAGGGCATGCGTAGTGGGAATTAATTATCCACTAAGACGGTGGATTCCTTTTGATTGGTCAATGTAATTCCTTCCATTAATGAAGATTATATTTTCTTTTCCCTAACCCTAATTAGGGCTAAGGTGGAAAAATATGGGCCATCAGTTATTGTTTTGATCTGGGTCACCCATTGTATTCAAGGACCTATATAAAGGCCTCAATTCTCATTTGTAAGTAGTGGAATTCTGAGATTGTTGTTGTGAGTTACTGAGACAATAAAGTTTTCATTAAAGTTTGGTAACTACTTGAAGTGTTTTAATGCTTTCTTGTTCTCTTGTTCCCTCATTTAGGTTAGTTTGTTAGATAAAGTGTTGTGATTTCAATGGAGAATGTGATGGTGTTTTGATGAATTCCTTGGTTCATACTTTTGATGATTTGTTGATTGTAAGTCATTGTGCAAAGTTAGCTTGAACTTTACCTTTATGTATGCTTAACTTTTATCATTCAATATGCATTGTTCATTTTGATGACGTTCGTTGTGATATGAAAATCATTTGCATAACGCTTTGAAGATTGCACTAGTTCACATATAATTGTAGTTTAACTTGGCGAAGCGGATCTCAGTTATTTTGGAATTTGTCCATCAAAGTAGTATTCTTTGATGTAATTACCCTTAGGAGTAGATTAGAAGTTCTGAACCATATTCTCCTTTTCTTTCTGCATATTCCTAAAAAACCAAAAAAGTGTTTCATTGCAAAAACTCTCGTTAACTCCCACCCAATATGATTTGAAATCAATTTCAAATTTGCAAACGTAATGCCCCTCGTGATTAAATGACAAATCACATTTACCATTGAGCTTATCCATGGTCAAGAACTGACATTAAAGGAACCTTGGAATCTATTGTACGATCTTGTACAATCTTAGCACACTAACGATTTTGATCAAGACAGGATAGAATATCTCGATATTTTGTTCTATTGTTTGGTGAGTCATAAAACACGCATCAACAAGAGAGTGGATGAAGCTATAAGTAGACCAATTCCTCTTTGAATTTGAAGAACTAGAAACTTGAGATAGCAGACGAATGGCTGGTGTGGTAGTCGTCGATTTCTGTCCATGAAAAGTCCGACACAAAATTGAGTCCTATGTCATAGTTCTTATATTTACCTTTGTTGCAGCCTTATAACCCCTAAGAATGGAAAATGCCATCCACTTAATGCGAATCTTTCTAGTAGTTTCCTCATAATATATCCTATCAATGCACTTGAAGAAACCTTCCTTAACCTCATCATACTGAATTGGTGTAACTCTACCAGGCCTAGGCATGTACCACTTCGGATTCAATGCATAAGTAGCCATGACTTGACAAAATGAAAAAATGGAGATTTTTTAAAATTTAAAACTTGTTTCATGAACCCATTAAAGAATAAAACTTAAAGACACTATAACATCATCAAATAGAAGCTAATTAGATCACATACATCCATCACATAAGTACAAACGTAAATTGTAGTTGAAGGAAATAAAAAACACAGATATACAAAATTATAAATGTTGTCAAATGTATATAAAATCCATGACATCCAATGTTCCCAAACATATGTGTAAACAAAAACAAGTCTATGGCTCAAGCTCTAGTTCAGCCTCAAAGTAGTCTATCTGCCTCCTACAAATGCGTCTAAGGTAGGTCTTGGATGACTAACAAGCCATCGTCTCCACTTGTGAGGTGCCACTCTGATCAACATCAGTTGATTGTGCTCTATCCTCTTCCTCTACCATAGCCACAGCATTAGCCTCTCTGTATACCTGGTCAACCCACTCATGGTCCTCCTCAGTGAAGGCAAGATCGATTTTTTTGTTTTTAACTTGGTGGATGACTGCTGTCGCGCGTGGGGCATAGACCACGGACCCGACGGGTCATGGCATGACCCGCTGGCTCGACGAGTCATACGGGTCATGCTGGTGGGTCATATAAACTCACTAGGGACTACACGACCTGTGACCCGCCTAAACTCGCATGACTCGCCATGAGTTATGGAACACTGATTTGTTTTTTTATGAATGTCATATCTAACCATATACATATTGGGCGTCTTAAAAAAGGCTATATTTGTATCTGATACCGTACCTGTATTTGTAAACGTATCCGTATCCATGTTGTTGGTTGGCGTTGCACCAAAAGATTGACCTTTTAATACATGATAAAACCACTGGACTTATAAAAGACACGAGAGGTGTAAACCATGTACGAACCACCGCTGCGTTGCACAACACAAGGAGACCAAGGGCACACATCTTGCAACAATCCTCCTTAGCACAAGTATGGAGTTCTAACCCGTGACCTTGGATCTAGTACCGATTGTTGGTTGTCGTTGCACCAAAAGATCGACCTTTTAATGCCTGATACAAACACTGAACTTATAGAAGACATGGGAGGCAGTTAAACCATGTCACGAACCACTGTTGCGTTGCACAACACAAGGAGACCAAGGGCACACACCTTGCAACACATGCAACTTTGGTTCTTTGTAATTCAATATTAGACATAAAACAAGTTTTTTTTAATTTGGTGGTCAAAATTTAGCCAAAACATAAATATCAAAACTTGTCATAGTACTTGTTCTAAATTTTTATGGTTGCACCTTGCAATAGGTTTTGTCCTCCCCTATTAAAAAGGAATATATAGTTCATAAAGAAATCCCACTTGAAGCCATGCCATTCTTTTAAGAGTAGAGCTCTTTTATGAATATGGAAACTAATGGTCCTCTCAATTGTCAACATCATATCATTGGTCGAATAATTCTATTGGATTGTTAAAAGGCACTATATTTTATTAATGATAAGTTATTTGACCCATTTGCAACATCTATAAATGAAGTTTATATGGGTTTCAAAATGTAATATTATCATAACTAGGGCCCACAAAGCCACCAATGCGGGTACAACCCTACTAAACAAAATTAAGGGATAGGAGCCTGGAGAATCTTATCAAGGTCCAAAATTACAGCTACCCAAAATAGATATACAAAAGTTTGATCGTACAAATGTAAATGTAAAATTCCCTTTGGGATGTACTTTAATCTTGTATTACAAGTTCAATTAAAATACGAGATATAATTAATTAAAATACAAACTCGCCAATTAACAATTGTCTTTCCAACATAGACTTTGGTTTGAACCCTACAATAATAGCAGTCAACATGTTAAAGGGAATGCATAAGATTAATTATTAATTTATTTCCATAAGAATTAGGGTTCCACTAACTTATAAATGCTTATAAATCAAATAATTAAATCGTATTCTATATCCAAATCATGTAATATCAATTGAACTTTCTAATTTCACTTCCAACAATTAGCCATGCTATGGATTGGGGAAAACATGATAGGGTGCCTAGAGATTGTTTGTCATAGTTAAGCTCAAGGGTGTTGTTGTGAAGTTTTCACACCATCGCCCCATTGCATATGGGGACCCCCTCCTTTAGGTCCTAGTTGTTAGGTTAGCTAGGTTTTGGCAGTAGACTTGGCAGTTCAGAGCTTTAGAAGACTGAGGGGTGGCTGAGATATCAAGTGACCAAGTTGTGATTTTAAAGTGGGAACATTGAAATTAAAGCTCCTTAGGGTCAATTTATAGTGGTTTTAACATAAAATCCTAGGTGTATTTATTTTTTGGCTAGTCAGATAGTCCAAAATCCGTTATAAAGGCATATTCCCTGCACAAGGCCCTTAAAATCCTCATAGAAATTGATTTTCCATACTTAAAATTGCAAAAATCCTTAGGAAAATCAAATTTCTTTATAAAAATACACAAAATCCGGACTTACTATGAATTTCCCCAATTATTTTGATCAAAATCCGGACTTATAATGATTTTCCCTACTTATTTTGATCAAAATCCAAACTTATAATGAATTTCCCAATTTAATTTGCATTTTCCTCAAAATTTTCTTGTGTTAGAGATAAAATCCAGACATGCTATGAATTTCCCCACTTTGGATGACATTTGCTTGAAATTTTTCTAAGTGTGGAAATTATCCAGTCGTGGGTCAATTTCCCCCCAACTAAAATCTAGAGATTAAATGAGGAGAATGAAGAGTCCATACATAGGGAAAATTTCCCTTTGATTTTATACTTAGCCAAATTTTGGAGGGCAAAGTTGGAACTATCCAGACCCTAGTTGTTTTTCCCTTGAGAGTAACTTGGGAGGTGAAATTTTTTCTAAGTGTGGAGTTTATCCATCCACACATGGGTTATTTTTCCCTTGAGAGCGATAAAGGAAGGTGGAAAATTTTGAAGTATGGAAATCAACTATTGTGACATGGGTCAAATTTCCCCTTTAAAAGCAAACAAGATGAATTTTTTTTCAAAGTGTGAAAATGAGTGTTATCCTTACAATGATCGATTTCCCTATTTGGAATAGGTGGAAAATATGTGTGGATGTCACCCTTTTGATCCATGGATGGCATGTTTGGAGAGATAATTTGGACATATAAAATCATTAAAGCCTCAAACACACAAATGCTTGTTTGCAGATTGATTTCAGGGAAAAATATACATTTTGCACACAATTTGAGGCATTAAAGAGTTGAGGTAAGTGAGTTACATTCAGAAGTCTGAAAACTAACTCTCAGAAATGATTTAAAAGTGATTTTGCTCTATGAACACAATCTGATTTGGGACCTACGACAGACCTTTTGCAGCATCTTGGGACTCATTTTGAGCCATGAGAAATCTGAAAATTTCATACTTGCAGCCCTAAATCTGAAGTTTTCCTCAGACTGGGTGATTTTTTTTTAAAATCATGGAAAATAATTTAAGAGCCAAAGCAGCCCAAACTTGTTTGCCGTGTCTTCCTTGACCAAAAACTCACCATTTGCAATTGATTCCAGTCACTGGGAGGTTAAGGTAAGGCTGCTATGAGCGAAAATCTGAAAACAACTTCTGAGAATTGTAATTTTTGTCAAATCTGGGTTTACTTTTTTAATTGCAGTCTGATCCTAACCGCATTGAAGACCTTTTGGGCGTCATTTAGGGATCATTTTGCAACCATTCTAAAGTCTGAAGACACAAGTTTCAGACCTAGCTCTGCAGACATTGGTAGCAAGGGTGATTTTTTTGGAATTTCCTCATAAATTCCCAACTTCACCAATCTTTTAGTTTGATATTGTTGAGTCTTTAGGAGATCTTTTGGCATCTAAATCACTGAATTTCCAGCTTAAATTCATGCAAAAGAGGTATGTTGCAGACCAAAGTCTGAAGACACCCACCACAGGGATCGATTTTCCTTAGAAATTTTCAGAGCTTTAAAAGGATCTTAAACGCTAATCTGTGTATTGCAGACCTTGTGGGGCTCTAAGAATATTTTGAAGCCATCTCAAGTCTGAAATACATACGTCCTCAGACTTAGGTCTGAAAACTTCAGAATAGGGGCGAATTTTGGAAAAATTGTAATAAATCCACAAGTGGTACAATCTTCGCAGAGTCCATTGCTGAGTGGGGGGAATAAATCATTGCATGAAATCATCGAATTTTAAGTGCAAAATCACCACAAAAAGGGCATGTTTCAGACTTGTCTTCAGAAAACCAGAATCTCGTATTATGGCAAAAGGGACTGTTCCTCATGTTTAACTCACAAAATTCCTTCATGCTCTTGTTGGAACTCATAGGCACCGATTGAATTACATTTGTAATGGTGTTAAGGACATCTTCAGACATATTTTTTAGACCTTCAAGTCGGGATAAAGAAACAGGGCATCCTTCAAGTCGAGATAAAGAAATATGGCATTGGCAAATCTGTATACACAATGTTTCAAACTCACTTTGTAAAATTCTATGTTATCACTCCATTAAAAATCAAAATGCTGCCTTCGCTCAGTTTGACCCCAAGAAAAAATGTGATAGTACAATTTGTTGTAAAAATAATTTATGACGCACTTCAATAATTTACGATGAACATAACATTTTGTGTAAAGCAAATAGCTCTCATCATTTTGGTGTGGGTTCTATAGTTAAATCACAACACAGGAAATCAAGGGAACATTACACATGCAATTTTAATTTGTATTGCACAATGGAAAACAACTAAGTTACCGGACTCCTCTGCTAAGGCCCAGATCCTGGTTCTGGTACTTCCCGGATTTGGATTCCTCCTGGATTACTCAGATTCCATTCCGGAACCCTACTAGAATCCAGGAGGAATCTGGGTCCGGGAAGTACCAGAACTGGGATCCGGGCCTCAACAGAGGAATCCGGTAACTTAGTTGTTTTCCATTGTGCAATACAAATTATGGTTGCATGTGTAATGTTCCCTTGATTTCCTATGTTGTGATTTAACTATAGAACCCACCCCAAAATGACAAGAGCTATTTGCTTTACACAAAATGTGAAGTGCATCATAAATTATTTTTACAACAAATTGTACTAGACACATTTTTTCTTGGGGTCAAGCTGAGCGAAGGCAGTGTTTTGATTTTTAATGGAGTGATAGCATAGAATTTTACAAAGTGAGTTTGAAACATTGTGTACGACATCATTTTGTTCATTATCAATAGATTTGCCGATTTTCCAATGCCCTGTTTCTTATCTCGACTTAAAGTGTTGAACCTGGTTGGAAATCGCTTGACAGATGCCTCTGATCGCCATCTCTCCACCATTATTGAAGGCTGCAAAGGTAAAGAAAAGCTTTTCATTTCCTTTGTATATATTACCAGCTGAAGCCATTGTATCTTCTTTGTAAGCACATAATTTTGGGATTGTTTATTTCATTTTGCTAATAAGAAAGAAAAATAAAAACGGGTTATCTCATTTTTCAGCAGCAAGCTTTATAGAAAACAT
>MU225695.1:1286943-1303063 GCA_018584345.1 Thuja plicata
GGGTTATCTCATTTTTCAGCAGCAAGCTTTATAGAAAACATAGAATAATATGTTGGTGCTTTTCTTATTTTCTAGCTTTGGCAATATTGAATTTGGAGGGTTGCTCTCTCACCGGCAGAATGATTCGTAGGATTTCCAATGCATTGCCTTTGGAGTCAGGACTTGTGAAACTATCAATTGGTAAATGTTGCTTTCGTTTTCTTTTCCACAATTTAATTAAGGCTGAACTTTTAAGAACATTTTCTTTAGTTTTTGCATTTAACTTCCTGATGCAAGGGATAAAATGTTTCAGTTTTATTTTTTTATTTTAGTGTATTCTTGATGCTGAAGTAAACTTCCGGTGCATGTTCAAGTTTATTTTGAGTGTATCTGGTTTTGAGCTTAACATAGTTTTCTTCGGGAACTAATTATTTTTCTTGAATCTTACACAACTTATTGAGTGTTTTAGACAAGTCTCTTGGGAAGATTGTTTTTATTGATTGTAGCTTTTATCTGTGTATTACAAATGACATTGTTATAACAGTCTTTTAGCTGCTTATACTAATAATGGTGAACATGGCCTCAGTGAATTTAAAATGCTTGGCAATCCTGCAGGTAAAAATCACATTTATGAAAATTGCATATCAGATCTGCTGAGGAAGCTGTCTATAAGTTAGAAAGGTACCTTGATGTCTAATATAACGCAATCTTTACAGATGATAAAGCATAAGCTGTAGGTTCAAGTCAGATCTTTACATGATAAATTCATTCGGACAGATATCCCATTTTACCTTTTGTATTTGCAAATGCATGTGTTCAGTTTTTCAGATCTTGATTTGACAAATGTGAGTAAAAATCAGTAGATAGCCTTTGTCACCTTCTTCAAACATCATCTAGTATTGCTTCACTGGTGATACAAGGCACAAACATTGGAAAGGTGAGATATGCAATTTTATTCGACAAAGTAAAATAACTTGTAAAGAATTAGGTTTCTAATAATGGTGAAGTTAATGTTGTCTTGCAGGATGGAGCTTTGAAATTGAGTGAAACCTTGGCAAAACGAGCAATGACAGTTACAGTGGTTGATATGTCTTTTTGTAGGATCGGTAATGGGGGAGAAAAACTTTTCAATAACTTCAGTTTACATGATGGCTTTCTTCAGTTGTATTTGAGTGGGAAACCACTTGAGGAAAGGGTTAGTCTATTTTACCTTCCTCAATTCAGGCAATATTTTGCTCTCCAATTATTGGTTGCTCAAGAAATTTTATTGAATATATTTTTTTGAGTATATGGCTTTTAAATATCTTACTAAACGTTTGAGGATATGCAGATATGCATATTGGAAAAGGTGCTCAAGTTTATTGTTAACGGAAGTTTTTGGGTCTAAATTGAAAAACATACTGTATATTATTTTCCCTCAAAAGCACCAATACCTAACATTTTTCTTCTTTTTGTGTCCATTTAAGTTATCAGGACACACAGAAATTATAGTTTCTGATGCCTCAAGATAGAATACATTTTTTGTTAATTTTTGATCAGATTTATATTGATGATGATTTTAATTTTATTTCTGATGATTAAGCAGAGTTATTATAATTTGATTTATATCAAACTCTCCAGTGCGATAATCTGAATATTATCACTGCTTTGTTCCAAAAGAAGTATCTCTTTACAATGAGTATCGATCTGCACAACATATTATTATATATCAATCTGCAAGTACATGAATCTCATCGATATATATATATATTATTGATCTTCAACTAACATATATTATCGATATATATGTATCATTTTGCAAGTGATATATATTATTGATATATATATATACTGATCTGCAAGTACTAACTGTTATTAAACTGTAGTATGTATTATTGACTTGTATGTATTGTATGTTTGGCTTGCCAAAGATATGGCTGCGAATGTGGTTATGTAGTCTCACGTAGAGGTACAACTCTATGTGAGACCCAATGGTCTCACGTAGGGTCGTGCCTCTACGCGAGGCCACCCTTTCATAACAATGCCGATAACAACGTAACGATAACAATGAAATAATAACAATGCAAAACGATAACAGTGATATCATTAATGTCTTCAACTTGCTGTGCATTATATTATCGATACTTTATTTGGAACAATATAATTATTAAATACATCCATTAATAAATATATGAATATTCAGTAGCATAAATATTACAGAATATTCGTTAATAATATTAATAATATTAGATTAGGAGTGAAGCATAATCATAATACATTATTATTAATAATCAGATCTTCCATAGGTAATGGATAGAGATCAAATGTTCAAGGCCGATAGGCCACTTATACATTTGATCATATCGATCAGAGTAATCCGACCGAAGCTACATATCTTTAACACTTCCTCTTAGCTAGGGAGGACATTTGTAAACACAATATATCCATTTATTTTATAATAGAGAGATATCACCTCACCATGATATCAGGAGTTATGGCATATCCACGGATATCACATCACATGATATCCACCATAACTCACCTTATGGTATGTGCACTAGTATCAAGTCACATGATACCTACCATAAGGATATTAACTCATGACATATCCACATATATTAAGTCACATAATATCCACCATGAATATCTCAGTAATATCACTCATCATGGCTTATCCATAGATATCACATCTCATGATATCTACCATAATTTGATATTACTTCAGAGATATCAACTATGATGACATGTCCACGAATATCAAGTCTCATGATATCCATCATGATAGTGAGGTTAAATATTGTAAAGTCGTCACCTTACAATAATAACTAGAAATACAAGTGTTCACCGTTGAGAGATCGTCACCTTTCAATGATGTTCACAGGGGCTCATAAACCAGTGTAGTCATGGAGTCATACCGATGACAATAAAATAGTTTACACATTAAACATCTTTAAAATATATTAGTATAACAAATTAACTGTAATGCCCGCCTATCATTTAGTCCTTGTAGGCTAATACTGGTGATTAGAGGACCCTGTTGTGGTTTGTGGCCCCGTTTTGAGGGACTTACTATTTATAGCAAGTCAACAGTTGGTTCCACGGAGCTTTGATGATTTAGAGGAGTTATATGATGCTCTCAAATTTTATTTCCGGCTTTCGATTTGGACTCCAAGGTTCTTGGAGGTAGCGTCTATTTTTAGTAAGTCACCTTGTCATGTCCATTCATCATTTTTCATCATTAGGATCACTTCTGTGTTGTCGAATTTTGATTCTGATGCTTCCTCAGTTGTTTTTGCAAGATGGGTGAATTATGATTATTATTTAATTAAATTGGCTAAGGTTATTTTTATTGGGATTGTATTTTGGGCATTTTAGTGTTATAGCTCGTTGGAACTGGGTTGAGAAGTTTTAAACCCTGAGCTCATAAAACAAGGATCCTATGTGTCAGAATATTGTTATTTTAATGAAAGGGTCTTTTTTTTCATCATTAAAGTGGAAAGAAATATGATAGTTTATTATATTTCAAATGTGCACATAAAGCATAGTCTTTATGTAAGTGAAAAGTGTCTTGGAGAAGATAGGGTTCGATTTGTTATGAAGACATTATAAAGGCTTCTTGGATGGAATCGAATTCATTATGCGGAATTATTCATTTGATGTTTTGGTTCGAATTGTGGAGACAAGGGTTTGGAGTTTACTTGCAAAGAATTGTAACTCTTTGTTTGATTCAGCATATTGAGTTGGATTCTTATGCCAGCGAATTGTGTGGTTTCGAATTGTGCTCATCAGACGTCATTGAAGGAGAGGGAAGAAATTCAATGCGGTTGGTGTTCTTTTGATTGTGAAAAGGAAAAACTGGCATCGTCTAGGAGTTGCGGTCAGATTTGTATGCATTTGGGACAAGCTGGAAACCGTCACTTTGGCTTCTATCAGTTGCGGCCAGTCTTTTCAGCGTGGGAAAATAAATGCAAGGTTTTTATCATTGTAATTTGCTTGATACGATTTGAGTATTTTGCATTCCAGTTTACTTAGTGTGATCTATGATTTGCAAAAGTAATTTCAAATTTAATTGTTTCTTGTACTGCAATTATGTTATGTGGAAAAAGAATACCAAAAAAGTAATTATGTATTGGTGGAAAAATGAAAAAGAAATCAAATTCCAGAATTTTAGAATTTCTTGCAGTCAAATTGAGGGGTAGAGCCAGGTAGGCTCTTTATAATGGTATCAGAGTGGTGTCCTGCCATCCTGTGGGGGTGAAATTTATTGGGCTTAATTGCTTCGGATTTGGCAAGTCTGGAACCCATGATTCGTGAATTCAATTACTTTATTGGTATTCATCTGTTTGGTGTTACAATTTCTATATTTTGTGTGTTGGTTTAAACTCTATAAGTGACGAACCATGCATGCGAATCATTGAGGTTTCAGGCATCGTGCCCCCTCCCTCAAATATTGTCCGGAATAATCCCTTTAATCGCCACCGTACAACAACCACTCTTCCCACTGTACATCAACCATCTTCACCGTACAACCACACCTTGCATTGTATGGATAACCCCTACCATGTACGACTAATCCCCTTCCACTGTATGGTCTACGCACAACTGTATAGTCTGTTTCCAATTGTACGGCCTCAGACCATCCCTTTATGGTCTACACTTACGTACATCCCTCATTGGCACAGGCATATTGCGTAAGGGATTTTCGTAGTCCCCAGGCATAGCTTCATGGGAACATTATAGTGGTATAAGAGCTGGCGATCTTGCCAGCCTGTTGGGTAGTGAATGCGGAAAGAGCTTCGGGTGTACACCAGCAGGAGGTACTGTTCTCTCAACAGAATGGGGGAGCCATGGGAACATTATAGTGGTATAAGAGCTGGCGATCTTGCCAGCCTGTTGGGTAGTGAATGCGGAAAGAGCTTCGGGTGTACACCAGCAGGAGGTACTGTTCTCTCAACAGAATGGGGGAGCCACGAGATCCGGCTGCTGAAGTTATGACATTATTGAGGGAGTTAACTAGATGTCAGGCACAACTCAATGAAACCATGATCATAGGGTAAGAACGACAATGACTCATGGAAGAGACATTGCCAAAGTTGGCTGAAGGAAGGATGAATGGAGAACAAAATGGATATGGTGGCAATAATTCTGACACAGGGAGAGGAAACCCTCATTCACACCCTTGACCATCGATGCTGACATTTTCTCCAAGGACCGAAGCATCTCAAAGGGAACGAGAGCCCACCTTCAAAGAAATCCAGGATCAACTAATGCAAGATTGGAGGAACACAAATCTTGAGGGAAACCTGTCCTTCAGAGATTATGTTGAGCTGCGAATGAGATACTCAGGTGGCAGTGGTCATGGCTATTACAATGATGACCTTAAGTGGAAGATAGGCAAGGTAAATCTATCATCTTTTGATGGAGTTGGATCAACAACTCCGCGGGCATGGGTACAGAAGGCAGACACATACTTTCAGGTTAACCCGATGCCAGAGGAGGCAATCAGTTTGCAACAACCCAGCTGGAAGGGATCACACACGAATGGTGGCATCATGGAATGGTGACTCTCGGCCATGATCAAATAATGTCATACGCCAAATTCATAGAGAGGTTGATAGACCGCTTCGACAGGAAATATCCACTTCTTAATTTCAAGGAGCTCGCTCAATTGAAGCAATCCGGGTTAGTTGACCATTACATTGCTGAATTTGAGAGGCTATCTGTGCTGCTAACATATATCTCAAAAAGGCGACTGATTGTGTTGTTCGTAGATGGGTTGATGGAACCTCTCATAGGTTGGGTGAAAGGATTCAACCCCATCACGCTCACATAAGCAATCAAAAAGGCACGTGAAATGACAACATCTTCCTCTTCCTCCGAGAGTTATTCACACCCCAAGCCACCACTTGCTCCGAAGGAAAGAGGCAAAAAACCCCTACCAAAGTAGGCATCATTGGAGGATGCCACCAGACAGGAGCTAAGGAGGAGGAAACTCTGTTTCAACTGTAAGGAGTCAGGGGAACCAGGGCACCGATGTTTGGGCAAAGGAAAAATCCACTACATTGAGGTGATGTCCGACATAGAAGAGGAACATGAAGAAGCTGAAGCCGAAGAAGGCGAGCAACAAGTTTCTAACCGTGCAGAGAGGATTGCCACACTATTTCAAAGGGGAGGTGCCATTGCGGCACTTGCTACCACTCCGAGGTGTACAATATTCTGGGTGCAGGGTACACTTCAAGGACAACGGGTGGTAGTCATTATTGACAGTGGGTCCACACTCAAATTCACAAATTCATCACCCGTGAACCGTAGTGATTTGCCTACGGAGGCACATGGATGGTTTCCGGTCAAGGTGACAGGTGGAAACCTTTTGTCATGCACCCATCTGGTAACAAATGACTTCTTTGTGGTAGATTTGGATGACATGGACGTCATACTGGGCATTCAGTGGATGGAGACTCTCGATGAATATACATAGAGTTTCAAGAGGACGGAGTTCTCCCTCGAAGTGAAACAAATGCTTTCCCAAGAAAAAGATCAAGCTCACTGGGAAGAGGAAAGTTGGTACCAATCACAAGAAAAATATGATCCTAGGTAAACAAAATAGTTGCTTCTCCAAAGTACAGAAAATGGTTGCTGCTATGAAAAATGAGCAACTGTGCTAAAAATATGATACACTACCAATGAAGTGGGAAAATAAACCTTGCCCAAGACAAGGTGAATAGTTGCTACCTTTACTACCCCATTGATTCTCTATTGCTTTATCCTTTCCTATGGTCAACAAGCACTTGGATAGTGGTTTTTTTCATTTGTGCAATTGTTGGATGCTATCAAAACTATTGGTGTAATTAAGGTGTTGTACCTAGTGATCACCTCACCTAGGTCCTAATTACACATATCACTTAAGTTTACTTAGTGATCATATTACACTTTAAGAGCATCTCCACTTTTGGTGGTTATATCAAGTCATCACTTATTCACCTCAAGTGGATCTTCCATCTTTAGTAGTCTTACCATGCTATCACTTTTCCACCTTATGTGGGTGATAAGTTGTGCATTGCATAGTATTGTGACATTTGTCACCATCTTGTTTATTCGCCTTGCCTATATATGCAAGGTTCATTATGTACATTTACATGTCCATTAGCAACATCATCGTTTTTGCATTGTGATGCAATCTTCTTGTCATTCTCTTGTGGAAGCTATCTTGGTCTTTCTTTGATCTTGGGGGTGTTGTAGAGTCACCTTAATCTCTAACAAAAACTTGATCAATTAATTACCCTAAGATTTTTATTCCGTAATTGGTAGACATGGTGAATACTCACCATTTTTTGCCTTGCCAAGTATTTCACAGGAAGAATATCCATTGTGAGTTGTCAAACTTTTGACAAGTTCTTGCCAAAAACTCGGTGAGTTTGACAAAAAAAACTTGCTAGATGCATTAAAAATGTAAAACAAGAAAAAATGTGAAAAAGTGAAAAAATAGTAAAAAAATTTCATTTTTGCCTTATAAATGCAAAAATGGCCCTCACACTTCCTCACACAACACTTGACCAAATATTCTTCACAAAAATGTGTCAAACACCTAATTTCGAAGGCCTTAGTTTGGGCTTGGTAGTAGGGGCTTTGCTCCTTGACCTTGCCCTATGTCGCAACAGGGAATATGCCAAGGGCATTGCTCTTGTACCTTGTGAGGGGCATTGTCCCTCAACCATATTGAGGACATTGCCCCTAGACGCCTATGAGGGGTGTTGCTCCTCGATCTTGTTGGGGATGTTGCCCCCAAATCCCCAAGAGGGGCATTGGCCTTCGACCTTGATGGGGGTGTTGCCTTTAGACCACCATGAAAGGTACTATCCATCAAAATTATTTGAGTCTTTGCTCCTAGACCCTCACTACTTATTGGGATCTCTTCTCGTATAATAAATTTGATTATGATGAGAGGGTTTGAGAGTGGAGGCTAGAATGGACAACTTAAAAAATTATGTTTATCACTATCATAATATCATTGATCGATGATGAATTATCATACTCTCAATATCAAAATTTCAAATGCTATTATTATTATAAAATACGATACAACCTTCAACTTTATCCAAGACAAGTAGAGGACAAATCAAAGGAGGTCATTGATTTGGATGAAATTGATCTTTATGGCAATTGCACAAGGCTAGATGAGGAAATCCCACAGTTTATTGCATACAAGATTCTTGATTTTGAGAGGTAGTGTTAGGTCCCTAACATTCTATTTTAATTTTATGATCCTGTTATCATATGTTCTTGAGTATATATTATATATTCCTAAGTATAATAAGTTAAGCAATTGTGACATGCCTAATCTTAAGTTAGTACCTTAAATACTCTTAATTAGCTATGTATACACTTACATAGCTAAGCTAATAAATAAAGGTAGGGATGTTTCTCCCAAATTATCATATCATCTAATATTGAATTCATACACTTATTTGATTATTGGATGTCACCCTCTCAAAGTGGTTATCATCAAATTTTTGTAAATATTTGCATGAAATATCATAACAAGTGGTATTAGAGTTACGCTTTGGGCTACCATTTTTATTTCCACCATACCTTATAGACTAGTGCGAACTTGAACCTGACTTTTTAAGGTTTTCAGGTATGCATTAGGTAAGTACTTAGGAAAACAAACATAGTTTGAAGTACTTTTTTAAAAACTTATTGATATTGTTTTTCAAATTAATTTTCTTTATACGATGCTAAATTCTATTTTTTTTTTAAATTTAATATTTTGAAATCTTATCAAAAATTAAACGGGGCTAGTTTCTTGTAAGTTATTGTCAGAAATAAAATAAGTTATTTAATTTAGTGGTCAAATTTTAGTCAAAATTGTCCTTAATTTTGACTTATATGATGCAATTTTTTAAATATACATTTTTGGAAAGCTTATAAAAATAGGTAGGTTAGTTGGAAGCTCCTCTGCCCCTCCTTGGGCGCACACGTCTCGTATCCGTATCGGATATGGATATGATATGGCATGGATACACATCAGATTACACACCCACATGTACCCAAAAATCCTTAATTTTTTGACTGTGTCAAATACTATGTGATTTGACTTTTTAAAAATTTGACATTAAATCTTCCTTAATTTAAAACAAGCTTCAATCATGCAACTTTTTTTAGTTGGTATAAAAGCAATTTGAAAGTTTGGAACAAAGAAGTGTTTGGGGATATTTTCAGTCAAAAAGGTAAGTTACAGAATGATATTAAGGAAATTCAGAACAACATCCAGAAAGAGGGTCGGTCTCTCAGGGGAAACAAAAACCAAGGAAAACATTCTGATTGCGGATTATCATAATATTATTTCCAAGGAGGAGGCTTTCTGGAGACAACAATCTAGAGCTCTTTGGCTCAAGGCAGGGGACAAAAACACTAGATTTTTTCACATGACGGCTTTGAAACATAAGGCTATTAACAGGATAACTAATCTCCACTCCAAAGGCAAAACTATCCGGAAGGAGGAAGATATTAGATCTGAAATGGTTAGATACTTCTCAGAGTTACTTGCAAAGGATAAAAATCTGGATAGACCTAATCAGGAGGAAATCCTAAGTTGGTAGATGAAGCTTCTTTATAAGATGCTCCAAGCTATCCCTTCTAATATGGAAATCAAAAACGCTGTTTTCTCTTTCGAAGGAGAAAAGTCTCTGGGTCCTGATGGTTTCCCTATGTTCTTCCAGCAGTACTGGAATATTATTAGCCAAGATGTTCAGGCAGCTGTTAAAGAATTCTTTGGGTCTAAGTGTCTTCTCAGGGAATTAAATGCTACTTTCCTGGTCTTGATTCCTAAGAAACATGGAGCTAACACGGTGGAAGAATTTAGACCTATCAGCCTGTGCAATTCTCTTTACAAAATCATGTCCAAAGTTATTATTTCAGACTCCTCCAGCTGCTTCCAAATATTATTTCCCCTCAGCAAAATGACATTGTCCCTGGGCGACAAATCCTTGACTCTATCATTGTGGCTCATGAGAATATCCACTCTCTGGAGAAGGCTAAAAAACAGGGCTTCATGATGAAATTGGACCTCTCAAAGGCTTATGACAGAGTTGACTGGCAATTTCTGCAGATGGTGCTGGCATCTTTTGGCTTTAACAAGGGGGTTATCAAAATTATCATGCAACTCGTTACTACTGTCTCCTCCTCTGTCATTGTTAATGGGGGATCTTCTCCCTTTTTTAAACCTTACAGAGGTTTAAGACAAGGAGATCCTATATCTCCCATCCTCTTTGCAATTCTTGCAGAATGCCTTGGGAGGTATATTCATAAGATGGTGGAAAAAGGGGAAATAAAAGGTATTCAACCTTCCTCAGCAAGACTCATCTGCTCCCATCAGCAATTTGTGGATGACACTCTTATAATGGGAGAGTCAACAATTAAAGAGGCCAGAAACCTGAAGAAAGGACTATTTATCTATACTGAGGCTACAGGTCAGCTTGTCAATTGGAATAAGAGTTCCATATTCTTTATTAATACCCCTGAAAATAGACAAATAAAAATCTCTAATATCCTTGGTTGCAACATCGGAAAACTCCCCTCTTCTTACCTTGGTCTGCCCCTCTGTTCCAATCCTCCTTAAAGTTTCTGGCACACTCTTATTGATAGATACAACAAAAAATTTGCTGGCTGGAAAGGGGCGCTGCTCAACAATGCTGGAAAACTCCAACTTCTAAAATCTACCCTCCAGAACCTCGTTGTTTATGCGATGAGCTTATTTAAGATCCCCCATAAAATTGCTAATGAAATTGAAAAAATCCAGAAAAGATTTCTCTGGTCTGGGGTTGAGGACAAGAAAAGAATGAGTCTTGTTTCATGGGAAAAAGTTTGTAGACCTAAAAAGCTGGGAGGTCTTGGGTTGCAGACTATTAAAAAAGTTAATAAAGCCCTCATGGCTAAACAATTGTGGAGGATTTACGGAGACCAAAAAGAGTGGAACTCTATCATTCAAAGCAAGTATCTCTTTCACAACAATTCTTGGGAGGACTTTATAGTGGAAGACAACAACACTAATGGCTCGTTCATCTGGAATAGTATAAAATCAACTAAGGACCTTATTGTAAAAGGAAAAAGATGGAAACTGGGAGATGGTTGTAGAATTGAGTTTTGGGATGACGAATGGATCCATTCAGAGCCTCTGTCAATCAATCAAGACTGGAAAGTTATTATTGATAGAAGCAAAGAAGCTATTGGCACCAAAGTTACTGAGTACTGGCATGTGAATGGCTAGAAGAACCTGGGAGATATTGATGCTAGATTCATTTCCCTCCAGCATGAGTTGCAGACCTGGTACATAAAAGATAACATTAAGGATTCAGTCGTGTGGAATACTACTTCTGATGGGAAGTATTCTGTGGCCTCTGCTGTTAATTTTCTTTTAGAAAGAGAGGAAAGGCCTCCCTGCACTTTTGTGTGGTTCAAAAATCTTATACCTAAAATTAACTTCTTCTATTGGCTTTTAATTCAGAACAAAACATTGACGCTTGATAACCTTATTAGGAGGGGTATACACATTGTTAATAGATGTAGTCTTTGCTTTGAAAATTCTGAGTCTTGTGATCATATAATGCTCCATTGTCCTTTCACTCAAAAGGTTTGGGAGATCATTTTTAAAAAATGGCATATCTGCTGGTGTTTTCCTTTTGTATGGCAGGATTTTGTTGCACAATGGAGTTACCCTCCTCAAAACTTTATTGATAAAGACCAATGGCTCCTCATTCCTCCTCATGTTTGCTGGAGAATTTGGAAAGAGCGCAACAACAGAATTTTCAGAGAAAAGCAGGCTTCTCCTGAAGTTGTTGGAAATCAGATTTGCAGGGCGCTGGAAGAAAATTTCTCTGTTTCAAAAATTGAGGAATTAGGTAAGAAGAAAAGTGACAGAAATAACAACCAAACTAATTAGAGATCTTTGGCAACATGGACTTTGCCCCCTGAAGGTTGGGTAAAAGCTAACTTTGATGGGGCTGCAAAGGGCAACCCGGGTATTGCTGGAGGAGGCGGAATAATCAGGGACCATTATGGTAATAGCATTGGGCCATTGCTTCTCCTTTGGGAACACAATCTAACCATAGGGCCGAGGCTATGACAGTTCTCAACATTATTATGCTGGCAGAGGATATGGGATGTGAAAAAGTCTGCCCGGAGGGAGACTCTAAATATTGTCAATAACATTAGAGGCAAGACTAAAGCTTCTTGGACCATAGAACATATCATTGCTAAGATTAATAATGTGGCTTCGAAATTTAAAGCTTTTTATGTCTCATTGCTTTCGAGAAACGAACCAAGTGGCTGATTGTCTAGCCAACATTGGAGTTAAGAAAGATATCACATGCAAGTGGCAGGGGAATGCAAGAATTAATAATGAGGTGGAATTATTACTTAATTACGATAGGCTCAATCATAAGGCAAGTAAGGTCATTCGCATTAATCATTCCGATTAATGATGATTTGATTAGGGGTACGGCGACGGTGTCTCGCATTGTGAAACATCAAATTATTGATAACTTAATTAAGACGTAAGGTTTCTTCATTAAGTACTCTGTTATTGTGAATTGTGACTCTCTTTGTGTGATTAATAATAGCATGAAACAGAGCAGAGATAGTATTCGAATCACAGAAGAAGAAGACATGGGTGGAGACTTGAAGAGAGAAGAGCCTATGGAGTGTAAATGGAGGGAAGAAAAAGATGTGTGGAACAAGCTCAAGAAGGGTAATGTCCATAGATATCTGAAGAGGCTCCATGGAAATGACAAAGAGGTAACGAAAGCGTTTGTAAAGGGTTGGGAGAATGGCATTGTCAATATCCTGTGCAAATCTCTCAAGCTCACTTTGGACAAGATTGCTGAAATTACTGGCCTTTTGAAGGATGGGAAGCATTTTCTGAAAGATAAAAAAGAAGGTAACAAGGGTTATAAAAATTTCCCTAAGACTAACGAAGAAAGGGCTATGCTTGTGAAGGGTGACAATGATTGTGAACTTGTCAAATATTAAGCGGATCTGGGCATTTGTGATCCGGGCCATCATGGAGTACTTCACTTTGGACGGCAGGTATTCTAAGGCTTATAATTATCATTTTGTTATGGTAAACCACTTCCGTCATAATATTAGGGTTTGTTTTCGCTTCTTTCTTTTAAGCTCGCTCAACCAGAGCATCAGTGACCATAGGAGTAAATCTTCCCCTGTGTTACATGAGGGATTAATCTTGCTGATTACTGACTATGTCAAGAATCATATCCCTGATCCCATCCCCAAAAGTGTTGTGAATACTAAGAGGAAAAGTTTGGAGCAGCCTAAGGGTAAAAGCCCTAGTAAGGAAACTGCTAAAAAAATTGCAAAGGCCCTGTTGAAGCGGTTATTTCTCTATCAATTTATAATGATATTGAGGGAATGAAAACGGACGATGAACAAGATATTGTTTCATCTGAGGATGAGGGTTTCACTGGGAAGCTGCATAAAAATGAGGACACGACTCCCAATGTTTCTCCGAGTGGTAAAGATACTCTCGAGGAAATCCAAAATCGGGAGGAAAAGGATTTGGAGGAAATAAAGGAAGAGATTGACAATGTGATTGACACTCATATTGAAGACCACACTGTCAATAAGGATAGTGAAGAGGAGCAGAAGTAGGACACTCTGGACGCTCAGAGGGAGTCGGGGGATACTGAAACCCATATTGAGGATAACATTATTAACATTGAAGACGAAGAATACCAGATTCAAAACTCTCAGGATCACCATAAGGAAACAGGGGACTTGGGGAATGACAAAGGTAAAACGAAGAATACTGAGGAAGACATAGTCCTTGACAAGGAAATAGAGAAAAATGAGAAAAATAACATGGACAAGGAGAAACCTGATGAAAGCCGGGATAATGACCCAGATTACAAAAACGTCTACAACAAGAGGAGCCTCAAGGATGATCTTCGTGACAGTCAGGTCAATGTCAAAAGGACGGCTACTTTCTCTTTTCTGCAAATGGCAGGTAAAAAAGCTGAGAATAGCTATAACCTGGATAAATGGATTCATGATGATATAAAAGAGATCAAAGATAATTATAACAATCTGGAGAACAGGACTGCTTTGCTGGAGGAAATTATTGATAAAATGCGCAATGATGCCATTATGTATTAGCAAGGACATAATGTTTTTGATAAGATTAATAATATTGATGCTAAGATCAGTGCTTTGGTTGATAATAAGCTCAGAAACATTGTTGATAAGATCAACAACAACAAGGTTCTCATTAAAAAGCTGACTACGGTTAGCAAAATGGGTATGAATAATTACCTGGATAATCTGAAATCCTTATATACCCTTCTCGACGGAAATGACATTGACAAGGCTAGGTAGGAAGAAGATTGCTTTTCGGATGCGCATACTTCAGGCCCAGGATCTAGGACCCGTTCTAGCACTAAAAAGAAAGCCCAAGTCCATACTCCAGATATCAAGAAGTTACAGGACTCGATCCAGAGTATGGAGCTGCAGATGGTTGAAGTTCAGACGCTAGAAGATCAGCTGGAAGTTGTTAAGTCTGGGTTGCTGGAAGTTTTTTCTTTTTTGGCTTTTCATCGGCTAGGAGCTTGTTTCTGTTTTGATATTTTGTAATGTAAGTTTATGTTATATCTGGGGTTTAGCCCTCTCTTGGTTTTCTGTCTCTTTTGACAGATAGTTGTTTCCTCGTTCTTCGTTGTTTATCTTTTGGCTTATTGTAAAGGGTTTCGGGGCCCCTTCAAAACCTGCTGTTACCTTAATCAAAAACTTTACCATTTTCAAAATATTATAAATACTCAAACCAAATTATAATTATATATGTAGCATTTATATGTCTATATTGCTTCTGAAGTAAAGAAAATATCCTCTAATCACTTAGAAAGTTGTGTTAAATATATGTGTATTTGTTTCATAGTTCCATGACTTGGAATCGCTTATGACTTGGCAAGGTCGACTCAACCCGTGACTCACTGATGACTTGGCAACGACTCGGCTATGACTCGACAAAATGAAAAAATAGAGATTTTTTAAAATTTAAAACTTGTTTCATGAACCCATTAAAGAATAAAACTTAAAGACACTATAACATCATCAAATAGAAGCTAATTAGATCACATATATCCATCACATAAGTACAAACGTAAATTGTAGTTGAAGGAAATAAAAAACATTGATATACATTATTATAAATATTGTCAAATGTATATAAAATCCATGACATCTAATGTTCCCAAACATGTGTAAACAAAAACAAGTCTATGGCTCAAGCTCTAGCTCAGCCTCAAAGTAGTCTATCTGCCTCCTACAAATACATGTGAGGTAGGTCCTGGATGACTGACAAGCCATCGTCTCCACTTGTGAGGTGCCACTCTGATCAACATCGGTTGATCGCGCTCTATCCTCTTCCTCTACCATAGCCACAGCCTTAGCCTCTCTGTATACCTGGTCAACCCACTCATGGTCCTCCTCAGTGAAGGCAAGATCAATGTTTTTTTGTTTTTAACTTGGTGGATAACTGCTGTCGCGCGCGGGGCATAGACCACGGACTTGACAGGTCATGGCATGACCCGCTGGCTCGACAAGTCATACGGGTCATGACCCATGACCCAGTGGGTCATGCTAGTGGGTCATATAAACTCACTAGGGACTACACGACCCGTGACCCGCCTAAACTTGCATGACTCGCTATGAGTTATGGAACACTCGTTTTTTTTTTTTATGAATGTCATATCTAACCATATACATATTGGGGGTCTTAAAAAGGCTATATTTGTATCTGATATCATACTTGTATTTGTAAACGTATTCGTATCCATGCTGTTGGTTGGTGTTGCACCAAAAGATTGACCTTTTAATACATGATAAAACCACTGGACTTATAGAAGACACGTGAGGTGTAAATCACGTCACGAACCACCGCTGCGTTGCACAACACAAGGAGACCAAGGGCACACATCTTGCAACAATCCCCCCTAGCACAAGTATGGAGTTCTAACCCGTGTCCTTGGATCTAGTACCGATTGTTGGTTGTCGTTGCACCAAAAGATCGACCTTTTAATGCCTGATACAAAAAGTGAACTTATAGAAGACATGGGAGGTAGTTAAACCATGTCACGAACCACTGTTGCGCTGCACA
>MU225695.1:1303121-1314957 GCA_018584345.1 Thuja plicata
TGTAATTCAATATTAGACATAAAACAAGTTTTTTTTAATTTGGTGGTCAAAATTTAGCCAAAACATAAATATCAAAACTTGTCATAGTACTTGTTCTAAATTTTTATGGTTGCACCTTGCAATAGGTACTGCCCTCCCCTATTAAAAAGGAATATATAGTTCATAATGAAATCACACTTGAAGCCATGCCATTCTTTTAAGAGTAGAGAACTCTTTTATGAATATGGAAATTAATGGTCCTCTCTATTATCAACATCATATCATTGGTTGAATAATTCTATTGGATTGTTAAAAGGCACTATATTTTATTAATGATAAGTTATTTGACCCATTTGCAACATCTATAAATGAGGTTTATATAGGTTTCAAAATGTAATATTATCATAACTGGGGCCCACAAAGCCACCAATGTGGGTACAACCCTACTAAACAAAATTAAGGGATAGGAGAATCTTTCCAAGGTCCAAAATTACAGCTACCCAAAATAGATATACAAAAGTTTGATCGTACAAATGTAACTGTAAAATTCCCTTTGGGATGTACTTTAATCTTGTATTACAAGTTCAATTAAAATACGAGATATAATCAATTAAAATACAAACACGCCAATTAACAATTGTCTTTCCAACATAGACTTTGGTTTGAACCCTACAATAATAGCAGTCAACATGTTAAAGGGAATGCATATGATCAATTATGAATTTATTTCCATAAGAATTAGGGTTCCACTAACTTATAAATGCATATAAATCAAATAATTAAATGGTATTCTATATCCAAATCATGTAATATCAATTGAACTTTCTAATTTCACTTCCAACATTTAGCCATGCTATGGATTGGGGAAAACATGATAGGGTGCCTAGAGATTGTTTGTAACAGTTACGCTCAAGGGTGTTGTTGTGAAGTTTTCACACCATCGCCCCATTGCATATGGGGACCCCCTCCTTTAGGTCCTAGTTGTTAGGTTAGCTAGGTTTTGGCAGTAGACTTGGCAGTTTAGAGCTTTAAAAGACTGAGGGGTGGCTGAGATATCAAGTGACCAAGTTGCGATTTTAAAGTGGGAACATTGAAATTAAAGCTCCTTAGGGTCAATTTATAGTGGTTTTAACATAAAATCCTAGGTGTATTAATTTTTTGGCTAGTCAGATAGTCCAAAATCCGTTATAAAGGCATATTCCCTGCACAAGGCCCTTAAAATCCTCATAGAAATTGATTTTACATACTTAAAACTGTGAAAATCCTTAGGAAAATCAAATTTCTTTATAAAAATACACAAAATCCGAACTTACTATGAATTTCACCAGTTATTTTGATCAAAATCCGGACTTATAATGATTTTCCCTACTTATTTTGATCAAAATCCAAACTTATAATGAATTTCCCAATTTAATTTGCATTTTCCTCAAAATTTTCTTAGTGTCAGAGATAAAATCCAGACATGCTATGAATTTCCCCCATTGGATGACATTTGCTTGAAATTTTTCTAAGTGTGGAAATTATCCAGGCGTGGGTCGATTTCCCCCCAACTAAAATCTAGAGATTAAATGAGGAGAATGAAGAGTCCATACATAGGGAAAATCTCCCTTTGATTTTATACTTAGCCAAATTTTGGAGGGCAAAGTTGGAACTATCTAGACCCTAGTTGTTTTTCCCTTGAGAGTAACTTGGGAGGTGAAATTTTTCCTAAGTGTGGAATTTGTCCATCCACACATGGGTTATTTTTCCCTTGAGAGCGATAAAGGAAGGTGGAAAATTTTGAAGTATGAAATCAACTATCATGACATGGTTCAAATTTCCTCTTTAAAAGCAAACAAGATGGTTTTTTTTTCAAAGTGTGAAAATGAGTGTTATCCTTAGAATGATCGATTTCCCTATTTGGAATAGGTGGAAAATATGTGTGGATGTCACCCTTTTGATCCATGGATGGCATGTTTGGAGAGATAATTTGGACTTAGCCATGCTTTTGAAAGATCCACACATGGATCGATTTTCCCCATTATGGCTATTTAAAATTAAATAAAAATAAATAATAAGAAAATAATAAAGTAAAGGGTGGAAGCTTCTAGAAAGTAATTATATTTTATCCCACATTGCTTGTGGGAGGTAAACAACAAACTAAAACTCCTTTAAAAGGGCTGATGGCTGAGAGGTAAAACCATAAAAGTCTATGAAAGTCCAATGTAAAGTGGCTAAGTCAAGGGCTGGAGTAAAGTTTGATCTAGGAAGGGAGAGCTGGAAATTGATCCAGGAGGAAGAAGAATTTTTCTTGGAATATCCCAAGTTGCTTACATGTCTTCAAGCATTGCTCGGATTTATTGCAGACCTTGATTAAGGGGAAAACCACACAATCTAAAGGCATAAGAGGCTGAAGATATTCAGTTTTCAGATCAAAGTCAGGATTTGCAGCAGCAGGGGCGATTTTTGGAAAAATCATATAAAATCATTAAAGCCTCAAACACACAAATGCTTGTTTGCAGATTGATTATCAGGGAAAAATATACATTTTGCACACAATTTGAGGCATTAAAGAGCTGAGGTAAGTGAGCTACATTCAGAAGTCTGAAAACTAACTCTCAGAAATGATTTTTTCTTCACTTGAAATCTGATTTTGCTCTATGAACACAATCTGATTTGGGACCTACGGCAGACCTTTTGCAGCGTCTTGGGACTCATTTTGAGCCATGAGAAATCTGAAAATTTCATACTTGCAGCCCTAAATCTGAAGTTTTCCTCAGACTGGGTGATTTTTTTTTTAAATCATGGAAAATAATTTAAGAGCCAAAGCAGCCCAAACTTGTTTGTCGTTTCTTCCTTGACCAAAAACTCACCATTTGCAATTGATTCCAGTCACTGGGACGTTAAGGTAAGGCTGCTATGAGCGAAAATCTGAAAACAACTTCTGAGAATTGTAATTTTTGTCAAATCTGGGTTTACTTTTTTAATTGCAGTCTGATCCTAACCATATTGAAGACCTTTTGGGCGTCATTTAAGGATCATTTTGCAACCATTCTAAAGTCTGAAGACACAAGTTTCAGACCCAGGTCTGCAGACATTAGTAGCAAGGGTGATTTTTTTGGAATTTCCTCATAAATTCCCAACTTCACCAATCTTTTAGTTTGATATTGTTGAGTCTTTAGGAGATCTTTTGGCACCTAAATCACTGAATTTCCAGCTTAAATTCATGCAAAAGAGGTATGTTGCAGACCAAAGTCTGAAGACACCCACCACAGGAATCGATTTTCCTTAGAGATTTTCAGAGCTTTAAAAGGATCTTAAACGCTAATCTGTGTATTGCAGACCTTGTGGGGCTCTAAGAATATTTTGAAGCCATCTCAAGTCTGAAATACATACGTCCTCAGACTTAGGTCTGAAAACTTCAGAATAGGGGCGAATTTTTGAAAAATTGTAATAAATCCAGGAGGAATGTGGATCCAGGAATCCAGGAGGAATCCAGGAGGAATCTGGATCCGGGAAGTACCAGAACCGGTATCCGGGCCTCAACAGAGGAATCCGGTAGCTTAGTTGTTTTCCATTGTGCAATACAAATTATGGTTGCATGTGTTATGTTCCCTTGATTTCCTGTGTTGTGATTTAACTATAGAACCCACACCAAAATGGAGTGATAGCATAGAATTTTACAAATTGAGTTTGAAACATTGTGTACGACATCTTTTTGTTCATATCAACAGATTTGCCGATTTGCCAATGCCTTGTTTCTTTATCTCGACTTGAAGTGTTGAACCTGGTTGGAAATCGCTTGACAGATGCCTCTGATCGCCATCTCTCCACCATTATTGAAGGCTGCAAAGGTAAAGAAAAGTTTTTCATTTCCTTTGTATATATTATCAGCTGAAGCCATTGTATCTTCTTTGTAAGCACATAATTTTGGGATTGTTTATTTCATTTTGCTAATAAGAAAGAAAAATAAAAACGGGTTATCTCATTTTTCAGCAGCAAGCTTTATAGAAAACATAGAATAATATGTTGGTGCTTTTCTTATTTTCTAGCTTTGGCAATATTGAATTTGGAGGGTTGCTCTCTCACCGGCAGAATGATTCGAAGGATTTCCAATGCATTGCCTTTGGAGTCAGGACTTGTGAAACTATCAATTGGTAAATGTTGCTTTCGTTTTCTTTTCCACAATTTAATTAAGGCTGAACTTTTAAGGACATTTTCTTTAGTTTTTGCATTTAACTTCCTGATGCAAGGGATAAAATGTTTCAGTTTTATTTTTTATTTTAGTGTATTCTTGATGCTGAAGTAAACTTCTGGTGTATGTTCAAGTGTATTTTGAGTGTATCTGGTTTTGAGTTTAACATAGTTTTCTTCGTGAACTAATTATTTTTCTTGAATCTTACACAACTTATCGAGTGTTTTAGACAAGTCTCTTGGGAAGATTGTTTTTATTGATTGTAGCTTTTATCTGTGTATTCCAAATGACATTGTTATAACAGTCTTTTAGCTGCTAGTACTAATAATGGTGAACATGGCCTCAGTGAATTTAAAATGCTTGGCAATCTTGCAGGTAAAAATCACATTTATGAAAATTGCATATCAGATCTGCGAAGGAAGCTGTCTAAGTTAGAAAGGTACCTTGATGTCTAATATAACGCAATCTTTACAGATGATAAAGCATAAGCTGTAGGTTCAAGTCAGATCTTTACATGATGAATTCATTCGGACAGATATCCCATTTTACCATTTGTATTTGCAAATGCATGTGTTAATTTTGTCAGATCTTGATTTGACAAATGTGTGATGATCTCCTTTTTTTAGCAGGTCTTTGCAGTAGCTTGGTCAGCTCATCATCGTGACCCGCGTGAGCTGATGCCTGGGTTTTAGGGTCCCAGTTGGCAGATTTACTATTTTTAGTAAGTCTGGACTTACTATTTTTAGTAAGTCAGTTTGGTCAGTTTCCCTTTCTGGCAGGGCAGTATCGGCAGTGATTAGTTTCCAGACAATGCTCAGTCTGTTCAGTTCCTTGGTTGGGGACTTACTATTTATAGTAAGTCTATTTTAGACAGTTGCTAATTTTGGCAATATAGTGGATGACTCAGTCAGTCTGGTAGGTTCAACAGTGGATGCAAGTTTTATCACTGGAGTGCAAATTGATTAATTAATTAATAACGATATGTTATTAATTAATAATAAAGTTATATTATTATAATAATACTTTATTATTATAATAATTTGGAAGTTGCTATTACGGAGACTGGTTAACTGATATATCCTTTTGGGAAACTATGGCGTCCGAAGAGTTATAAATATGGTGCCATTCTTAATGTTGACCATCGAATATTGATTATTGAAAATTGTTCTTTGGCATTGTTCCTAATTATCTGAGCCCTAGCTGAAGGGTCAAATTAGTTGATTGAAGATTGCTTCTTCTTCATCTAATCATCAATCGATTGTTGTTGTATAATGGATTGTCTCGCTTCGTGCTTTTGTAGATTGCGAATCCTAATAGTTTTGAACTGAGGCTTGCTCAGAGGTCGATATCTTGTATCATCAAAATATCCTGAATGATGGACTGTTTAACTGAAGCCCGTAGAAGATGCTGATATCATCATCATAGGGTGGATTGCACATAGCTGGGCGCTATCAATTAGTAGCAATAGAGAGAGGTTTCTTATTACGCAGCAGATTACATAATTTGCAGGTGGCGAAACAACCTGTTCCTTATCGTGGTATTTCATACCTTGGCTGCGGGTGGCTTTGAGCATGTATCTTGGACATGGGTGAAGTGGCAAGTAGTCAGCAGCTTGCATGATTACTACTCGACCATTGGAGCTACCTGGGAGCTAGGCCTTATGTCGCGGGCACCATATCAGCCGCGCGTGGATTGTATAGGACAGCGAGATTACTTTGGGGCCCCCGATACAATTAGTCAGCAAGAAATCCGTAATAGGCGCCTTCAAGGAGATCTGTGGCTCAACATCTCAGGAGCAAATAAGTTGTATTTATCACCACTCAATAAAATTGTATGTGGTCTTTCTAGAAATTTGCATAGTTATTATCAATGAAACTTATTTAGTTAAATACACTTCTATTTCGATAGTGAGATGCATATGTTATTCTATAAAGTATATGTGAATATAAGTGTTAGATAATCCAGAACTTTACATAAATAAACATCGTGGAAGCACTTATGCTTGTGGAGTGAATTTAACACTGGAAATTGATTACAATATTACCTGGTAAGATTTTACTTCGTGTTTGCAAACAAAAAATAAATTAATTTACAGCACGAGTCTGTATCAGAGCTATTTTTCTTGCCATCCTGTGGGGTAAGAAGATATTTAGGAATGTAGACTTGCTGTTATATTTAGAGTGATCAGCACTCTCGAGATGGACAGGTACAGTAGGCTTAGCTCCGGAAGCCGGCACAGTAGTGTAGGAAATAATAATAAAATAAATACATTAATGGAGAGTATGGAGAGACTTAGGTTTCATCAGTAGAGGATGCCAGAAAGGTTGTCAGACCCAGAGACAGTAGATAGGGTAGCAAGATATATGGTTTCCGCCTTCAGTAGACCAACATCGAGGTCGCAGGGTAGGAGGCTTGAGTTTTCCTCGACAGGTGTTCGAGATGTAGATCCACCAGTAGATAATACGACACCTACTCATGGACTTGATGATAGACACTCCACACATAGACAGGTGGACATGTCAGCACCAGTGGTAGACAACAGTGCTGAGCTTCAACAGGTTGAGGCTTTTCGAGCAGTTGTTGCAGTTGGTGCAGATATAGTAGTTGCCTCTGATGGTCCTGATTCTCTCGAGGAGGGACTTGTTATCGGAGATTTATGTCAGCTGTCGTAGTGTAGCTTCAGAGCGAGAGGCAACACCCCTCTCAGGTAAGATAGGCGAGAGCATGGAGCTACCGTGTTGTAGTGTTGATGATCCGTTAATACAGCAGGAGATGATGACTGTAGTAGATGTTAGTAACACACTAGATTTTATTATCAAGTCAGAGAGTGACTAGTTCTAATTGGCAGGAGAATAGTTCTATGGTCAATGTTGAGTGAGTTGCGGATAGTGGGAGTGTTGTAGCATTGGAGGTTACAACGGAGGACTCTGGATCACCAGAGGAGGAGAATATCACTTTTGAGGACTGCCTTGAGGAGATGGAGTCAAATTTGGATAGTGGCAGTTTCGAGATAGGGTTAGTACAGGAGATGCCAGTATTCTGCTGCAGTGATGATTTGACCATGTAGTCTACGTGTGATGGTACTAGTGTTGAATTCGAGACAGTAGACATGGACTCATGCCAACACGACCCAGATTCATGGGTTAATACGGAGTCAGATGAGGTTCCGTCAGGGACGCCTGAAGAAATAGAGCCGTTGCTAGCATCTGCGGTTGCTTCCGATACTTCTTATGTGACTCCCGAGGATGACTCCAGTAGTGAGCCATGTCTGTATCAGACCCTGGGAGAGGACTCTGAGTTGTTGGAGAATGTGGATCGGTCCCAGGAGTTGGAATACTCAGAAGATATAGAGGACGAGACAACTGACAGTGTTGAGGAGGTGGACTCTATAGAAGCTTCCTCATGTACAGACGAGTCTGACAAAGATGTGTCAGATGGCAGTACTCCCTTGGAGGATATGAGTTCAGTGGTCAGTTCACCGAGCTTAGTTGGCAGTTCAATGGGGAATAGTATCTCGGAGGGGAGTATGTTGGGTACTACTTCTGTTTGCAATATGGACATCATGTCAGAGGGGTTGCATAGGAGACCGACTATTCAGAGTTATCATGTGACTAGTCAGGGAGCGTGATAGTCACTGCATTTGAGCATTTTGATGTTGCACGACAGCTGCTAGCTGTTCTCGGATGGGGTTCTCCCATGGATGAGGAGCATGGTAGTTGTTACTTGTCCCTCACAAAGATTCATTCATTACGGGAGGCTGTCAGGATTTTGAGAAAAGATTATTTTCATTTGATAGCTGACCGAGATCACCTAGTTGAGTGGGGGAGTACAACATATGAGGCACTTTTGGATAGAGAGGAGGAGGTGAGTGAGCTTACTCAGGAGCTCATGACGACTTCTGAGGTTTTAGAGAGCACTCAGTTGACTCTCCGGGAGTCACAGGCTCAGTTAGTTGAGGTGATTGTGGAACTGGAGCAGCTTCAGTCTACACCAGTACCAGATCCAGTGCAGCTACATATTGTGGTGTCTGGTGATCTGATGATGTCCATGGTTGGAGATGTGGGATGTGATGATGTGACTGACACATCTATCCGAGATACGGGGCAGGAGGTATAGAGGAGGTGAGAGCTTCAGTAGGGACGAGCTCTCACGGTGATTTGCTTCCGGCTACGGGAAGCGAATCTATTACCACATTACATATAGCTGGTGACAGTAGATAGTTGGCAGTGTCACCTTTGCAGGAGGACCAACTGTGGGTTGCAGGGATGCTGGTTGATGCTTCCACTTATAATTTTTACCGCACAGAGTCATTCTTGGACCACCTGCTTGAGAGTTCAGAATTTCATGAGAGATCTTACCAAGCTTCAGAGGGTGTTCTCATCCGGGGTGCTGGCGCGATCCGGCGTTTGGTGAGAGAGATTGTGGGTACCTTGACTACGATGCTCCCACACAGAGATTTTGAGGTTGGGTTTGTTGAGAGGGTCACCCGGGACCCTGTCCAACGATTTGTGCAGAGTTCGATATTGGAACCATCCGTGGGTCTGCGACTGGGGGATGATGAGCCTTTGACCGAGAGCGGAGTTTTTTACCAGCACTATATAGTGAGGAGCGCTCATCGGTTTTCATTTGACCCACATGTTGATGAGTTGATGGCACATAGGTGTGGGTTGGCTCCTAGTCCTTATCATCTGTTTTGGGATGGGTTCTCGCCATCAGCGGTTGATAGGAGTTTTGGCTGCAAGTCAGCATCAGGTAACTTGCAGAGTTATGGTGACTGCAGGGATTATACAGTGTGTGGATATTCGGGTCCAGGTACAACTTTGTTCAGGGGTATTCATCACTGTTGTGTAGATGGTCTTCACACTCAGTACGGGTCAGTTGGGTGTGCAGGGGGAGTTCAAGGTGTATGTGGTCTAAGTCTCCCATACATCTTTGTTTTTGATGATCCTGAAGCTCACTTCTTTCGGGATCCAGGCAGTGACATATTCAGTACAGGAGTTTGGGTAAATGGTTGTTTTGGGTCTCTTTACAGAGCTATCAAGTTTGCATTGTGGGTAATGCTACAGGAGCTGACAGTTTATGTCGGGGGCATGGTTTCCTTTTTCCTGTGGGATCCGGGTGGATTGCGATGTACAAATGTTTAGGGATTGCTTGAGGACAAGCAATCTTGGGGAGGGCGGACTGTGATGACCCCCTTTTTTAGCAGGTCTTTGCAGTAGCTTGGTCAGCTCATCATCGTGACCCTCGTGAGCTGATGCTTGGGTTTTAGGGTCCCAGTTGGCAGATTTACTATTTTTAGTAAGTCTGGACTTACTATTTTTAGTAAGTCAATTTGGTCAGTTTCCCTTTCTGGCAGGGCAGTATCGACAGTGATTAGTTTCCAGACAATGCTCAGTCTGTTCAGTTCCTTGGTTGGGGACTTACTATTTATAGTAAGTCTATTTTCGGTAGTTGCTAATTTTGGCAATATAGTGGATGACTTCGTCAGTCTGGCAGGTTCAGCAGTGGATGCAGGTTTTATCACTGGAGTGCATATTGATTAATTAATTAATATTAATTAATAACAATATGTTATTAATTAATAATAAAGTTATATTATTATAATAATACTTTATTATTAAAATAATTTAGAAGTTGCTATTCCGGAGACTGGTTAACTGATATATCCTTTTGGGAAACTATGGCGTCCAAATAGTTATAAATACGGAGGCATTCTTAATGCTGACCATCGAATATTGATTATTGAAAATTGTTCTTGGGAATTGTTCCTAATTATCTGAGCCCTAGCTGAAGGGTCAAATTAGTTGATTGAAGACTGATTCTTTATCTAATCATTAATCAATTGCTGTTGTATAATCGATTGTCTCGCTTCGTGCTGTTGTATACGATTGAAGATATTCTGAATCTTGAAAGTTTTGAATTGAGGCCTGCTCAGAGGTCAATATCTTGTCTCATCAAAATATCCTGAATGATGGACTGTTGAACTGAAGCCTGTAGAAGATGCCGATATCATCATCATAGGGTGGATTGCACATAGCTGGGCGGTATCAATTAGCAGCAGCAGAGAGGTTTCTTATTACGTAGCAGATTACATAATTTGCAGGTGGCGAAACAACCTCTTCCTTATCGCGACACTTCATACCTTGGCTGCGGGTGGCTTTGAGCATGTATCCTGGACGTGGGTGAAGTGGCAAGTAGTCAGGAGCCCGCGTGATTACTACACCTTTGGAGTTACGTGGGAGCTAGGCCTTATGCCGCGGGCACCATATCATCCGCGCGTGGATTGTATAGGACAACAGGATTACTTTGGGGCCCACGATACAATCAGTTAGCAAGAAATCGGTAATAGGTGCCTTCAAGGAGATCTGTGGCTCAACATCTCAGGAGCAAATAAGTGGTATTTATCACCACTCAATAAAATTGTATGTGGTCTTTCTAGAAATTTGCAGAGTTATTATCAATGAAACTTATTTAGTTAAATACACTTCTATTTTGATAGGGAGATGCATATGTTATTCTGCAAAGTATATGTGAATATAAGTGTTAGATAATCCAGAACTTTACATAAATAAACATCGTGGAAGCACTTATGCTTGTGGGGTGAATTTAACACTGGAAATTGATTAAAATATTACCAAGCAAGATTTTACTTTGTGTTTGCAAACAAATAATAAATTAATTTATAGCACGAGTCCGGTTGGGCTCATTACAAAATGTGAGTAAAAATCAATAGATAGCCTTTGCCACCTTCTTCAAACATCATCTAGTATTGCTTCACTGGTGATACAAGGCACAAACATTGGAAAGGTGAGATATGCAATTTTTTATTCGACAAAGTAAAATAACTCAAAGAATTAGGTTTCTAATAATGGTGAAGTTAATGTTGTCTTGCAGGATGGAGCTTTGAAATTGAGTGAAACCTTGGCAAAATGAGCAATGACAGTTATAGTGGTTGATATGTCTTTTTGTGGGATCGGTAATGGGGGAGAAAAACTTTTCAATAACTTTAGTTTACATGAAGGCCTTCTTCAGTTGTATTTGAGTGGGAATCCACTTGAGGAAAGGGTTAGTCTATTTTACCTTCCACAATTCAGGCAATATTTTGCTCTCCAATTATTGGTTGCTCAAGAAATTTTATTGAATATTTTTTTTTGAGTATATGGCTTTTAAATAGCTTACCAAACGTTTGAGGATATGCAGATATGCATATTGGTAAAGTTGCTCAATTTTATTGTTAACGAAAGTTTTTGGGTCCAAATTTAAAAACATACTGTACATTATTTTCCCTCAAAAGCACCAATACCTACCATTTTTCTTCTTTTTGTGTCCATTTAAGTTATCAGGACACATAGAAATTATAGTTTCTGATGCCTCAAGATACAATACATTTTTTGTTAATTTTTGATCAGATTTATCTTGATGATGATTTTAATTTTATTTCTGATGATTAAGCAGAGTTATGATAATTTGATTTATATCAAACTCTCCAGTGTGATAATTTGAATATTATCACTGCTTTGTTCCAAAAGAAGTATCTGTTAACAATGAGTATCGATTTGCACAATATATTATTATATATCAATCTGCAAGTACATGAATCTCATCGATATATATATATTATCGATCTTCAACTAACATATATTATCGATATATATGTATCATTTTGCAAGTTATATATATATA
>MU225695.1:1315007-1325503 GCA_018584345.1 Thuja plicata
TATATATATATATATACACTGATCTGCAAGTACTAACTATTATTTAAACTGTAGTATGTGTTATTGACTTGTATGTATTGTATGTTCGGCTTGCCAAAGATATGGCTGCGAATGTGGTTATGTAGTCCACAGATATCACATCACATGATATCCACCATAACTCACCTTATGGTATGTGAACTAGTATCAAGTCACATGATACCTACCATAAGGATATTAACTCATGACATTTCCACATATATTAAGTCACATAATATCCACCATGAATATATCAGTAATATCACTCATCATGGCTTATCCATAGATATCACATCTCATGATATCTACCATAATTTGATATTACTTAAGAGATATCAACTATGATGACATTTCCACGGATATCAAGTCTCATGATATCCATCATGATAGTGAGGTCGAATGTTGTAAAGTCGTCACCTTACAATAATAACTAGAAATACGAGTGTTCGCCATTGAGAGATCGTCACCTTTCAATGATGTTCACAGGGGCTCATAAACCAATGTAGTCATCGAGTCACACCGATGACAATAAAAGAGTTTACGCATTAAACATCTTTAAAATATATTAGTATAACAAATTAACTGTAATGCCCCCATTTTGAGCGAGCATTAGAGTTAGTGGATTTAGCCTATCATTTAGTCCTTGTAGGCTAATACTGGTGATTAGAGGACCCTATTGTGGGTTGTGGCCCCGTTTTGAGGGACTTACTATTTATAGCAAGTCAACAATTGGTTCCACGGAGCTTTGATGATTTAAAGGAGTTATATGATGCTCTCAAATTTTATTTCCGGCTTTCGATTTGGATTCCAAGGTTCCCGTAGGGAGTGTCTATTTTTAGTAAGTCACCTTGTCAGGTTCATTCATCATTTTTCATCATCAGGATCAGTTCTATGCTGTCGAATTTTGATTCTGATGCTTCTTCAGTTGTTTTCGCAAGACGGGTGAATTTTGATTATTATTTAATTAAATCGGCTAAGGTTGGTATTTTTATTGGGAGTGTATTTTGGGCATTTTAGTGTTATAGCTTGTTGGAACTGGGTTGAGAAGTTTTAAACTCTGAGCTCATAAAATGGGGACCCTATGTGTGACAATATTGTTATTTTAATGAAAGGGTTTTTTTTTTCATCATTAAAGTGGAAAGAAATATAATAGTTTATTATATTTCAAATGTGCACATAAAGCATAGACTTTATGTAAGTGAAAATTGTCTTGGAGAAGATAGGGTTCGATTTGTTATGAAGACATTATAAAGGTTTCTTGGATGGAATCGAATTCATTATGCTGAATTATTCATTTGATGTTTTGGTTCGAATTGTGGAGACAAGGGTTTGTAGTTTACTTGCAAAGAATTGTAAATTCTTTGTTTGATTCAGCACATTGAGTTGGATTCTTATGCCACCAAATTGTGTGGTTTCGAATTGTGCTCATTAGACGTCATTGAAGGAGAGGGAATAAATTCAATGAGGTTGGTGTTCTTTTGATTGTGGAAAGGAAAAATTGGCATCGTCTAGGAGTTGCGGTTAGATTTGTATGCATTTGGGACAAGCTGGAAACTGTCACTTCGGCTTCCATCAGTTGCGGCCAGTCTTTTCAGCGTGGGAAAATAAATGCAAGGTTTTTATCATTGTAATTTGCCTGATACGATTTGAGTATTTTGCATTCCAGTTTACTTAGTATGATCTATGATTTGCAAAAGTAATTTCAAATTTAATTGTTTCTTGTAATGCAATTATGTTATGTGGAAAAAGAATACCAAAAAAGTAATTATGTATTGCTGGATAAATGAAAAAGAAATCAAATTCCAAAATTTTAGAATTTCTTGTAGTCAAATTGAGGGTTAGAGCCAGGTAGGCTCTTTATAGTGGTATCAGAGCGGTGTCCTGCCATCCTGTGGGGGTGAAATTAATTGGGCTTCATTGCTTGACTTGAGTGTTCAACATTTTAGTTATTATTGCAGTCATGGACAGACACAGGAAATCAAGAAAACAGGGAAACTAGTTAGATAGTATGTCTCTTCTTAGACAATAGACAAGATGCTATGATGAAAAACATGGAGAGACTAAGGAAAAGTCAGGAAAGAGTTAATGCTAGTCTTTCAAATCCGGCAACTATCGATATGACAACAAATTATTTGGTTTCTTTGTTCAATAGCTCCTCTTCACAGAGAAGCTATGAGTTGAGACATGAGTATTATACATGTGAGACATCTAGAAATCTCCATGTGGAGTTTTCAGCAACTACGGATTTTGGTGATGTGCTTGTACTTAATGGACCAGCTACTTGTCCTATTTTCCCACCCGAGGGTGGAGATTCTTTAGAGGGACATGTGAATGCTCCTATTTTGTTGGCAGATAGTGGTACTGAGTTTTAGCATCCTGAGCCTACCAGAGTTAGTGACATAGATCAGGCTAGTGATATGTCCATTGCCATTGATAGCAGTCTTGCATCAGTTGGTAGCAGTATCAACGATATAGGGTCTGATTTTCCGGACACCAGTCTTTTATGTGAGCTTGTCGATGATGCCGTGGATAGTGTGAGAGTGGAGGATGTTGTAGATACCACTTTGGATTCTGACACCTTAGATGATGGTGTTATTTTTGAGGACTGCGAGGAATATTTGAGCTCTGACAAGTTTGATGTTAATGACAGCTGTCGCAGTGTTGAGTCAGTTTAGGAGACTGCAGTCTTTTCTTGTATTGAGGAGGTGAGCATGGAGTCACCCAGTGATGACACTCAGAAGTGGAGTGTTACAGATGAGTCAGGTGACATAGGCTCATGCCACAATGCAAATGATCTAAGTGATGACATTGAGTCATGTATGCAGCCAGAGATAGTAGAGGGGTCTTAGATAGATGATTTTGATCCTAGCATTGTGGATACCTCTGATGTTGAGTGTGAGGATGATGGGTGCTGCAATGGGTCTGGTTTTTTTATACCAGACATTAGGTGTAGACTCAACGCTGTTATCCAGTGGTGGTGGGTTCCAGAATCCTTTTTACACAGACTCACGGATGAGGATGGGGAAGCATATGAGTGGCAGGAGTTTGTTTCAGCCAGAGCTTCCATTCCTTCATATGAGGTTACTTCTTCAGCGACTTATGAGGATGATTCAATTTGTAGCGAGTCATGTTTGATTTATTAGACCCTGGGGGAGGACTGTGACTCTGAGTTGTTAGTGAGTGAGGATGGGTCCCAGGATCTAGATTGTCATGTGGTTAAAGAGGATGAGGTGGCTGAGGATTGTGATGAGTCAGGTTCAGCTATAGCTTCCATGTGGTACATGCGGATGAGTCCGATGTTAGTACTCAGTTTGTAGATGTGTGCTCGGATGTTAGTACATAGAGATACAGTGATCTTGAGGGGAGTTTGTTGGATACACCTTCCTTCCATAGTGTGGACAATGCAATTGAGATTGTACATAGGAGACCCGTTGTGCAATGTCATCATGTGACTAGCTAGTTGAGAGTCGGTGAGAGAGACGTTACTTCTACTCTCGAGCATTTCGATGCCGCTCGTCAGCTGTTGGCTATTTATGGTTGGGGTGCTCCTATGGTAAATGAGCACAGTGGTGGTTACCTTTCCTTGACAGTGATTCTTTCCTTGCGGGAGACTGTTAGGTTTTTGCGACAGAACTATGTACAGTTGGTAGCTACCCGAGATCACCTAGTTGAGTGGGGGAGTACTGCATATGAGGCATTGTTGGATAGAGAGGAGGAGGTGAGTGAGCTTACTCAGGAGCTCACAACGACTTCTGAGGTTTTAGAGGGCACTCAATTGGCTCTCCATGAGTCGCAGGGATGTTTAGCAGAGGTGATTGTGGAGTTGGAGCGGATTTAGTGTTTGCCAGTCATAGATCCAGTTCAGTTGCATATAGTAGTGGTTGGGGGTGAGTCAACTTCCACAGTTGGCAGTGATGGATGTGTTGGGAACACAGTCACATCCATTCTTGAGACAAATGCAGTAGATGCAGTGGAGGACAATAGAGAAAGTTTTGTAGTATCAGGTACTCCAGTTGTTAGCATGATGACAGATGATACAAAGCAGGCTGATAGGATTCCTGAGGTAGCAGGAGCGGATTCGGTAGAGAGTTGTGTGCCTGTTTCTGACACTACTCCCTTTGATTCACAGGACAGGGACAAGGTATCATCTGGTTTTGAGGCTAGTTCTCATCATGATTTGTTTCCTTCTTTCGGAAGCAAATCTATTCCTTCATCTTATACAACTAATAATGATAGGCAGTTGGTAGTGACACAGTTTCGAAGGGATCAACTGTGGATTGCAGGGGAATAGGTTGATGTTGCTTCTTATAATTTCTACTGCACAGTCATTCATGGAGTACCTGCTTGAGAGTCAGATTTTGCAAGAGGCTCCTTTTAGAGCTTTTGAGGGTACACTCATCCGAGGTTCTTGCGGTAATTAGATGTTAGTGGGAAAGATAGGGGATACTTTGGCTACAATGCTACCTCACAGAGATTTTGTGGTTGGGTTTGCTGAGAGAGTTACCCAGAATCCTGCCTAGCCAATTTTTTAGAGTCAGAGATTGGAGCCATCTCTTGATTCGCGGTTTGATTGTGATGAGCCTCTGACAAGGATTGAAGCTTTTCACCATGATTACACAGCGAGGAGCGCTCATCACTTCTCTTTTGACCCACTAGTTGTGGATTTGTTTGTGCGTTGGTGTGGGTTGGCTTTAGGGTTATACCATTCTTTTTGGGATGGGTTTACACCATCTGCAGTTGATTGGGTAGGTTATTGCAAGTTAGCAGGAGGTGACTTGCAGGGTCAGTACATCCACAATGGTTTTACAATGGATGAATATCTGGATGGCTGGAGTACACAAGGCAGATTGGTAGGGTGTGCAGGGAGCTATGGTTTGTCAGATGGTTTTGGATATCCATTTTTCTTTGTTATGAATGGCTGTGAGTTTCATCTCTACTGGGATCTAGGTAGTGACAGGTTTGGCACTGCAGATTGTGTGGACAACTATGATTGACATGATGGCAGTGTGTTTTGGTTAGCTAAGTGGATGGTGATTTCATTACAGGAGTTTGCAGGGACATTACACCATTCTATCCTTGGGCTCCGGGTGAACTTTTGTGTTTTGTTTTTTGAGATTGTTTTGGGACAAGCAATTCCAGGAAGGGAGGACTGTAATGTCCCCATTTTGAACGAGCTTTGGAGTTAGTGGATTTGGCCTATCATTAGGTCCTTGTAGGTTAATACTGGTGATTAGAGGACCCTGTTGTGGGTTGTGGCCATGTTTTGAGAGACTTACTATTTATAGTAAGTCAATAGCTGGTTCCACAGAGCTCTGATGATTTAGAGTTATATAATGCTCTCAGATTTTATTTCTGGCTTTCAGTTTGGACTCCAAGATTCTTGGAGGGAGGGTCTATTTTTATTAAGTCACCCCGTCAGGTTCATTCATCATTTTTCATCATTAGGATCACTTTGTGCTGTTAGATTTTGATTCTGATGCTTCCTCAGTTGTTTTCGCAAGACAGGTGAATTATGATTGTTATTTAATTAAATCGGCTAAGGTTGCTATTTTTATTGGGATTGTATTTTGGGCATCTTAGTGTTATAGCTCGTTAGAACCGGGTTGAAAAGTTTTAAATCCTGAGCTCGTAAAACAAGGACCCTATATGTCAGAATATTGTTAATTTAATGAAAGGGTCTTTTTTTTCATCAGCGAAGTGGACAGAAATAATAGTTTATTATATTTCAAATGTGCACATAAAGCATAGTCTTTATGAAATTGAAAAGTGTCTTGGAGAAGATAGGGTTCGATTTTTTATGAAGACATTATAGAGGCTTCTTGGATGGAATCAAATTCATTATGTAGGATTATTCATTTGATGTTTTGGTTTGAATTGTGGAGACAAGGGTTTGGAGTTTACTTGCAAAGAATTGTAAATTCTTTGTTTGATTCAGCACATTGAGTTGGATTCTTATGCCAGCGAATTGTGTGGTTTTGAATTGTGCTCATCAGACATGATTGAAGGAGAGGGAAGAAATTCAATGCGGTTGGTGTTCTTTTCATTGTGAAAAGGAAAAATCGGCATCGTCTAGGAGTTGCAGCCAGATTTGTATGCATTTGGGACAAGTTGGAAACCGTCACTTTGGCTTCCATCAGTTGCGGCCAGTCTTTTCAGCGTGGGAAAATAAATACAAGGTTTTAATCATTGTAATTTGCCTGATACGATTTGAGTATGTTGCATTCTAATTTACTTAGTGTGATCTATGATTCGCAAAAGTAATTTCAAATTTAATTGTTTCTTGTAATGTAATTATGTTATGTGGAAAAAGAATACCAATAAAGTATATATGTATTTCTGGAAAAATGAAAAAGAAATCAAATTCCAGAATTTTAGAATTTCTTGCAGTCAAATTGAGGGTTAGAGCCAGGCAGGCTCTTTACATTAACATTGCTGAGACTCAATCTCAGATGAGGTTACAATTTTTACCATGCCAAGCTTACCTCGAAAGTATTCAACTTTTGCCGTGGAGAGTGGCTTGGTGAGAATGTCTGCCGTTTGTGCACTTGTACTAAAATATGTCAATTGGATAACATTTTTCTCCACCATGTCTCTAACATGATGGTAGGGAATTTCAATATGCTTCGATCTGTCATGAGACACAGGATTCATTGAAAGTTTTATACAACTCTGGTTATCATAGTAAATGATAGTAGGATCCAAGGATTATCCAAACAATCCGACAAGAAATTTCCTTATCCATACAACCTTTCGAGCTCCCATGAATGCTGCAATGTACTCAACTTCTGTAGAACTTTGTGCAACTAAAGATTGCTTCCTACTAAACCAGAAGATCATAGCTGATCCTAAGCTGAAAGAACACCCTGATGTGCTTTTCCGATCTACTAATAATCATATCAAGGACCCAATAATCTGCCGGTAGAGAGTAGGATCTGCAAAGTTTGAGTTTGCTGCAACTTCTTTTAACTTATGTAAGTTTGTTTCCATGGTAGTAGACATGGGTTTACAATCCATCATTCCAAACCTTTTTAGAATGTCAATAGTGTAGTTTCCTTGATTTAGAGTGATCCCATCAGCCTGCTGCCATACTTCTAATCCAAGGAAATAGTGTATAGGACCTAGATCCTTCATGTCAAACTCAGATGCAAGATCTTGTTTACATTTAGTAATGAGATGGTTTTTTCCAGTAATCAAATAAGTTATCAACATAAAGAATGAGAATCAACATTTCACCATTAATTACCTTGAAGTAAAGATTCAAATATGCATCATTCTTATAGAATCCAAAGCCTAGAAGGTAATGATCTATCCTCTCATAGTAGGTGCGAGGAGCATGTTTAAGACCATAGAGTGCTTTCTTCAATTTGCAAACATTAGAATCATTTCAATGTATTACAAACCCTTCAGGTTGCTCTAGGTACACTTCTTCTATTATGCCATTAAGAAAAGTAGTCTTTACATCCATTTGGTGAATCTTCCATCCTTTTGATGCAGCAATAGCAATCACAGTCCTGACAGAGGTATATCGAGCAACTGGAGCGAATGCTTCCTCAACGCTAGATGACTCTGACTTGATGATTTCACTCATTAAGGCAACATAGTTGGAATATCTATGAGGTCTTTTGCTTTCCCTGAAGGTTCCTTTAGGTGCTGCAAAATTTTCAGCCTCTTGAATCATTTTCCTTGCCCATAGAGGTCTTTTCTGGTTTACAGTAGCATAGTTGAAAAAGTCGGCGAGATATCGCCAATATCGCGATATATCGCGTGACATAGAGATGGGCGATTTAATCACCATTAGAATAGGGGCTGATATTATGTTTTTTGCGCGGCAAGATATATGGTCAAAATTGGCAAAATCGCGTGCGTTATCGACGAATATATCGGCTGGGCAAAGGGCAAAATTTTAATACAAACAAAAGTTTCTATTAACCAATAGTTTATGTTATATGCGACGACAAGAGTTTATGCGATAGCCGAAGTCCGCAGTTTATTGGAGGACGAGAGTTTATGCCAAACATATACAATTGATGATTTATATTAGCAAATAGACGGTTTATATACATTTCGTTTTATTTTTCAACTATTTATATTGTTTGTTCTTTTCTTTTTACTATTGTTTTAGTTTTTTAAATTAATTTTGACACATTAAAATATTAATAATATTTAGGAATATATTAATTTTAATATATTAAGTATTTGAATAAATTGCCATATATGGTTATTATTAAAAAATTTATATTATATCTAAATAAAATTTTAATAAAAGAACCATTAAATTATAATTAGTGTGTTGATTATTTACTATTAAAAATCAGTGTTAGCCGGGGACGCGTCCCCGACCAAAAACCCCCCGTTTCCGGAATGGGGTGACACGGCTAGGGGATGTCCCCACACCGTCTCCAATTTTCAAAAAATGATAGGGGACGTCTTGGAAACTCGGGGACTTCGCCCGAAATTGGGGGGGGGGACGATTGGAAGTCCTCGGGATGGCTGTGGACGCCTTGGGGACGCCTTGGAAGTCCCCAATAGGATAGCTGCATCAACTCTTTAAAAAACACATTTTTCTTTTATAAAACCCTTTCTTTTTTAATTTCAAAGTTGGCCCCTCCTTCCAAGTTTGCCCTATTTTATTTATTATTGTTTGGTAGTCATTTCCTATTGTTTGGGGTCCTCTGATTATTATTTGGCAACATTACATTAAGAATTGTTAAATTAAGAATGTTGTTATAGTCATGCTACACACTCAAAATCATATAGCAGATTGTTTGCAAGGTTTTGGGAAAGTATGAAAAGTGCATTAAAGCTCTGGAACATGCATATTTATATCATTTTGTGGCAATACATCAGTGCTAGGTTGGTTTTGTGCTGGTTTGGGTCTTTCGTAGAAGATTTGGTGAAAAGTGGAGGTTGCATCAAGGTGTCATCTTGCTGTAACAGACCTATAGAATGATTGGAATTGTATAGCAAACTTGTTCGTATTAATATCAGTCCACTTACAGTGAACTGGAGGTGTAGTTTTAGGGGAGTAACGGTGTAACCCCAATTTAGATAATTGGAGAATGTGATCTAGAGTGAGAAGAGCATTGGGAGACATACTTGATCCACTATCTGTAGCAGCCCTTTCTGTAGTCAATGTCAAACCTGCAACAGTCAACTCCAACACAATTTCCAAGGTTTTTCATGTTAGTATTGCATAGGAATGTTATTTCATGGACTAGCACTAATGTGCAAAGCATTATCTTCCAAATCAATTGTAACGCTGTGCCTATAATGTGTACACTGATAATTTATATACAACTTAAATGATAGTAGTGTGCTTCAATTTGGAAGGTGGGTTATTGTTCTTGTTGCTATTTTCAATGAACTCCGAATGGTGAATTATGTTCTTCGGTGTATTTCAATTTTTGTATGTTTTTATTTTAATATTACATGCATATTGACAATGAATTCCGAGTTATGAATGCATATTGAGTATTGAGATTGAATATTGAAATTTTGTATGTTAAGGTTCTATGAGTATGATGTTTAAATGGCATGCTTTACCCATGCTTCCATATGAATGTAATGTATATATGCAATTTTGCCTATATTTTTAAAATTTCCCTATATTTGTATAGCCGTCCCCTTAGCCGTCCCCTATCGTCCCCAAACTTGGCAAAAAATATTGTCGTCCCGGAAACCCGTCTCCTGCCATCCTCGTCCCAAAAACTCGGGGTAACTGTTAAAAATTTAAATTATTTAATTTGATTAATATGTTTAGTATCTATATTATTTAAATTTAAAAATTTAAACATATTTATATTTTAATAGTCATTACTTTATATAAGCAAAATTAAATCAGTATATGTTCTACTAAGTACAAATTTTGGTATATGTGCGTTTTAAAGAATATTTTTAGAAATTATATACTTACAAATGTTCGATAAAAGTGTCATTTTTTTGCCGATTTTTTTCCCGAGATTTTGATGAGTCTGAGTTTTTCAAAATTTTTGGGTCGGCCGAGTTATTACCGACTCTGAGTTTTTCAACTTTGCACAGTAGTATCTCTAGGCCCATCAACAGGACCCATAGGGTCACTTGGATTTGTATCTTCCATAAATTCATGGTTCTCCTTGTTGGTTCCCAAAACCGCAGATTGGAAATCCAAGAGCCTGCCACTTCTCCAATAGGATCCCACAATCAATTCTGACCAACAAACGGGAATAATTCAAATTCCCCTGCACTTTAGGCTTCGCTTCACCTAGGCGGGTAAGCCTTCACCTCAAACTTGATCACTTTCTCCAAGGTTTTTCTATAGCGAATTTAAGCTTGTGAGTTTTCCGGCTGGCAAATTCCTTGAACTCAATCACTATGAAATTGAATGTTGGATGTTTGATTTAATTATTTTGTGTAATGATTTTAAATAATGGATTTGAGGTTTGTAGGAAGGATTTGATAGATTTTCTGACTTCACATATAAACCCAATAATTCAAAATAA
>MU225695.1:1387317-1403774 GCA_018584345.1 Thuja plicata
TCCACATTACATATGCATATTAATATATATAATATTAATAATGTTGTTATTATATATATTAATATAAATATTCAATGTATATTAAAATTGATTATATTTCAGACGACTATGTTATACCGATTAACATTGGTCATTACATATTATTAACAACCTTGAATAATACCGGTTTTGGACTGTTATCGTTTGAGACAATACATTAAACTGCCATCGGTTAATACATCGATTTGTATCAGTCTAATCAAATATTAATGTACCGATCAGTATCGATTATCACATGGATAAATTAATATGAAGTTTTGTTATTAGAATATGAAACGGTGTTTTATTGAAGAGGCATGTAAATAGAGCGACATGTCTCCTTGTGGAGACATGTCTCTCTATTCACATATCTCTCATATATATATATTATTTTTGAATAAAGACAAGTATATACAAAAACACACTATACAAGTCTTATTCCATTCAATCTGTAGTTAACATAAATTCAGTCAATAGAAATAATTGATTAATTAATATATCTATATATATTTATTACTATATTAGTAATATATATAAATATATATATTGTTTAAATATATATAGTTTATTTATATTGAGAAATTATATATGATTGGATTTTAAAAGAAATTAAAACATACAATTTGATCACAAAATCAACACCTTCAAAATGCCAAACTGGAGACCAACTGTGAAGAAAAAATAATTAATGGCCTCTTTTAGGGTTTAGGAGAAAAAAAATTAAAAAATTCATTAAGCACATGTCTTAATGTGCTTTTAAGTGTCCTTTTGTCCAAAAAAAGCATCAAATTGATGCTGGGCCCGCGAATGCTCATAGATGTTGTGCGTCCATAGTGCATTTGGGCGTCTAGGATGCGCTTCCGGGGAGCATCCACAAAACACCCGGCTTCGCTTCCGCTTCCCCAGGCATCTGCTTCCGGATCCAGCGCCACAGGGAGCGCATTGGCTACTAAGGTTTGCAAACTCTGCAAGTACTCTCTGAGTTGTTGATAACTCTAATATTTTTGTTGGGCCAGTTTTTACAAGTTTAGCTCTTGCGTTTTCATTGACATGGGAAATGTTGGTTCCCAAAACCGCAGAGTGAAAATCCAAGAGCTTTGCCAATTCTCCTAGATTGCTTCAATCAGTCTTGGCCAACGAACGAGAATAATCTAATTCTCCTGCACTTTAGGCTTCGCTAAAACTAGGTGGGTAAACCCTCAACCCAAACACAAAGGTGTTTTCGATAGCGAATTTAAAATTCCTTGATCGCTCAAGATGGAAAATGTTCCTTGAGGTCAATCAGAATAAGAATATTTACTTCTTACTTGTGTTTGAAAGCTTTCTAAATAAAATTGAATTGTGTGAGAAAATACTTTTAGGTATGAGATTATATACTGGTATCTTCAAATATACAAGGATGTAATGAAAGAACTTCAATGCTCATACAAATGTAAAAAAACTTCTTTGAGGAAATACACAGGCTAGTCCCTTATCCAACTAATTGGACGAAATGTAGTCGAGCTTTGTTTGAACCCTCATGTACATTCTGCAATTCAACTTTAGATTCCCTCCCCCATGACATCAAGGATGAATTGGTTATATTAATTTTAGTCTAAATGAATTTAATTCCTTGGCAGGAAACCAATTAAACAAGGAATTGTATAGATGAGAGATTCGTATACAACCCTTGATACTCAAAAACCAATATGTAAAACTTCAATTCTCCGACATCTAACAGTAAAGAAGAAATTCTTGAAACTGAAAATGAAAAGGACCAATCCAATAAAAAACAATGAACTTACTTCCTCAATCTTGGATAGGAGACAAGTTTTCTTTGTATTAATAAAAAAAGTGAACTTACTTCCCCAGTAGAGTCGCGATATTCAGTTTGCGCAGTGCTTTGGCTGGGGACTTACTATTTATAGTAAGTCTATTTTTGACAGTTGTTATTTTTTGCAGTGCAGTGGGTGGCTATGTCAGTTTGGCCTGATCAACAGTGGATGTAGGAGTTATCGCAAAATTCATATTTATTGATTAATAGTTATTAATTAATATTTGTAATATATTAATTAATAATAAAGCCACATTATCATAATAATACTTTATTATTATATTAAGTTAGAAGTTGTTATTTTAAAGAGCTGTGAACTGAAGCTCTTTTTGAGAAATTGTGGCCAAGAATGGATTATAAATATGAGCTCATTTTATTGGGATGGGCATCGAATTTTTTTTATGTTGAATCTTGTTTGTGAGAATTGTCTCCAATTATCTGAGCCCTTGCTGCAGTATAAGGGTCAAATTAGCTCTCAAAGACTGATTCTTTCTTGAGCTAATCTTCAATCGATTGCTGAGGTAAAATCGATTGCGTTTCCTTCTTACTGTCTGCCTGTTGCTGAAGGAAGAAATCATTCTGGAAAATTATATGGAAGTTGAACTGAGACCTGCACAAGAGGTCGGCTTGTATAGCATTGCAAGTAATTAATCAAGGTGCATCCTTCCACTGCTGCGCAAGAAGTCATTCATTCTTGTTGCGGAATATCCACCAGTTGACGTGGTAATAGCAGGCCGAGACTCCCACGCTGCCGCATTGATCAAGGTCGAGCTGCTTTGATTGCAGGCCACGCGTCCACAAAGCCACCTTGTTTCAGACTGGGCCGAGCCTCTTTGTCAGCCGCACTTCACCAAATTAGGTTGCGCGATATGGAGTTCTGCCGTGGGTGAGAAATCAGAATAAAAAGGGCCGCGATCAGCTGCAGCGTGGACCATTAGGGTGGCCAGAACACTTGGTGGAGGCACATGGGCTTACGGTATTTTACAAATACCTCATTTCGTAGTTGATATGAGCTAGATGTAAATTTGCTATGATGGAATAAACTCTTGAAATATTATTTCCAGAAGTTCATTTAATACGTTATTTTTAAAAATTAAATATATTTGTAGCTGAGTGGTATCAAATTGGAATTGCGTATAAGGATGATTTGCTAGAGAATTATTATTATTGTGCAAAACCAAATAGTATTATCGACAGAGCCAGGTTGTGCTCATTACATGGGTAAACCTATACCTTAACCAGACTTCCTGGCTAAAGGCTTTTTATAGCAGATAACACTCTATGAAACTGAATGATCTCTTCAAGATGACAAATAATTTCATTGAAGTAGATCCAATGAACTTTACAACTATAGAATAATTGAATGCTTCAAAATGAAAACTTGTAAGAATGCTTTGATAAACTTGCTATTTGAAATAGTGCTTGAAATGAAATGAATGCTGGATAGAATACCACAATACTTTGAACAATGAATCAAATGACTATAATCAAATAATTGATAAGACCAGTGCCTATTTTAACTTGGGCAATAGTCAATCTAATTTCAATCCTATGTACAACCTTGCAAGACAGTATATACTCCAATACCATCAACTATTTGAATGTTGTAGATGGAGAGAAATTAAGCCTATTTATATCCTTGCTAGTTCAAATGAATTTAACTCCCTTGGTTAGGAGACCAATTGAACAAGAAGCTGGAACACAATCTTTTCACAGACTCCTTGATAATCAAACAAGGATATGGGACAAATAAAATCTCTACACAAGCATTGCAAGAATAGAAATTGAACTTCCTTCAATAATTGCAAGGGACTAATTGAAATAAATTAGACTTTCTTACCACCAATGAGACGGAAATAGAGATCCTTTATAATGAGACGGAAATAGAGATCCTTTATTGATTTTGAAAAAGTAGTACATCAGAGTTCATGTTTGCAGTTGTTGAGTCTAACTCTAAAAATTAAACTATCAATATATATTATACAATGTGTTGATTTTTTATGATTACATTTTACACCACATATATATGTGGTTGAATAGTTTTCATACCCCATTTAGGGTGAAAAGACATCATTCTTCATTAAAATTTAGAAAACTCTTTTGAGAAAAACTAATCAACTAATTAGTTGATAACTACCTATCTTTCGGATTTTGGCTTGGTCGACAACCCAAACCAGGTTGTATGAACATAACAGTTTTACTGGATATAGGAAATTGGATTTTCCAAACTAGGTCTTCTTTAGATTGTTAAATTGCGATCATTTTCATCCTCTGGCGACATCATTTTTGCAGCATGTCGAAATTACAGCATTTCTTAAGCATATTTTCTCAGGGATTTTCTTCTGATAGAATTCTTTTTGATTTGCAAACCCCAAAGAAATTGTATCAATCTATATTGTGTTATTTGAATTAAATTATAATCTATCTCCATGTTTCTCTTTGATCAACTTCGCTAGTTCGTAAGTGTCCTTTATTCTATGCTTTCACGCAAACGCGAAATTTTGTCATTTCGCAACAGCTGACTTCATGACCCGCGAAACAGCAAAAAAATGCCCAAGATCATTTGCTATGAAGGATAATATAATCTGAATTCTTCACATGTGCCTTTTATCTTTGAACCAAGAACATAATCAAGTTATTTTGGAACACTTCAAAATGGAAAATTTTAAGTGACCCAACAGTAAAAACATGGGTAAACATGTCAAGATGTGCAAAAGACTGGTTAAAATGCATTTTTCACATGTTTTTGCTATAAAACCATGCATTTTCTTTCTTTAAGAGATTTTATCTTTTAATACTTTCTAAGTTGCCAAGTTTTTGTTGAGTGTGTGCCGAGTTGAAAATTTTGGGCTTGCCGAGTACTCTTCGAGTTTGAGTCGGCGAACTATAGTTGCAATAGCGTTGAAGGTAATAATGTGTTGAGTATAATTATTGGTATAGTCTGAAATAATGATGATTTGTTGGTGTGGGCACTGTAACATAGATTTGACAGACTTGAAATTGCTACAACAGTAAAACAAAAATGAAAAAAGATTGAATTGCAGGTACAATCACTGCCACAGAAGGATTTTACAGGTATGGTCAAGGTGAGAGTGAAAATTTGTAGGCATCATTGTTGTAGAAGCAATTTGAAAAGTTGGAAACTGTTGTAGTGTTGATACTTTTCAGGTACTGTTTTTGTAGCAGCAATTTTGCAAATGTAAAACTGTTGTGGCAATGGTAATTTGCAGGTACAGTTGCTATACCAGCAATTTGACAAGAGTACAGTTGTTGTGACAGTTATAATTTGTAGGTACAATTGCTGTAGCAGCAATTTGTTAAATGTTAAACTGCTGTATTAATAACAATTTACAGGTAACACATGGGAGATTTAGGAAATTGTTGGTAATTGGTAAAAATTAATGTAGTAGTCCATAAGAAGTGTAAAATATGCAAGTACATGATGCATAACTAACATACCACAACTTGATTAGGTTGGATACGTGTGACATATTATTAGGAAGCAAATAAAGTTCTCCACACGATATGCCTGATGTTGCATTCATGGAAGGATTTACTTGTATGGAAAGCACTATGCCTGTTGATGCTAGAGTTCAAAATGAGAATCTTTTGATGGTCTTCCAGATGATTGTTGGTGAATGTTTCAACATAGATTTCTTCCAAGTTGTTTCTTTTCAAATTATCTGCAGCTAATAGTTATGGTTCAAAGGGTTTTGCAGTTTACAAATGTCTAATCGATAACAAGCAGGCCATTTCATCTTTAGACTTGTTGGTCCAAGTTTTATTCCGTACTTATGTGTTTCTAGTAAGAGACTCTGTTTGGTTATCATAATTGTAGAAGGAGCAATAGTTACATTTCTTTGCCTTTGAATGGTGTCTACTTTATCCAAAGCTCAAGATACACACTTTAAGTTTGGTGATTCTACTAAATGGATGTTTGAATTCCATACATGAAATATTAGGTGCTACATAGTTACAAAGCTACGATACAAATTATTAAGTGTATATTTTGATTTCATAATGATATTAAGTAACTGGGTTTTTTCAATCTATGAGGGATATTTGCATATGCAGAGTGTGGAAGATGCATATGCAAAAGAAAACATTTCCTGTTAAATTTTTCTACTTCTGCATGGTAAAGCAACTGATTAAGCACTGGTTTGCTTTCATTAAGGTACATGTCAGTCTGTGATTAGAGAATGTACAATATTTCATAAGAAAATATAGAGCAGACACTATTGAAGAGCAGAATGAAACTACTAAAAGACATTAAAATTACAAATCTGACATTTGTTATGACTACTCTAATCAATGACCTGTCAATGTGAGCATATTATGATGTATTGATGCTTAGTTTTATTTGTCGCAAAAGTTGGAGTTGACCTTTAGGAGAGTTTACTTTCTATTCCTGTAGGTCACCATTTTTTAATTATACAGACCTGCAAGATTTTATATGGATAACTGCATTAATCTCATTCATACTTGGCTTGCATTGGATCAGGAGGTCAATGCTTTAGGATATTTTCTTGGAAATGCACAATGCCATTTGAAGTGTCTGATAGTAAACAAATGCAGCGTTGGTCAATCTGGTGTTCTCAAAATCATCAAGGCATTGCCAGGGAAAACTTGGAGTTGACCTTTAGGAGAGTTTACTTTCTATTCCTGTAGGTGCCATTTTTTAATTATACAGACCTGCAAGATTTTATATGGATTACTGCATTAATCTCATTCATACTTAGCTTGCATTGGATCAGGAGGTCAATGCTTTAGGATATTTTCTTGGAAATGCACAATGCCATTTGAAGTGTCTGATGGTAAACAAATGCAGCCTTGGTCAATCTGGTGTTCTCAGGATCATCAAGGCATTGCCAGGTAAAACTTGGAGTTGACCTTTAGGAGAGTTTACTTTCTATTCCTGTAGGTCACCATTTTTTAATTATACAGACTTGCAAGATTTTATATGGATTACTGCATTAATCTCATTCATACTTGGCTTGCATTGGATCAGGAGGTCAATGCTTTAGGATATTTTCTTGGAAATGAACAATGCCATTTGAAGTGTCTGATGGTAAACAAATGCAGCCTTGGTCAATCTGGTGTTCTCAAAATCATCAAGGCATTGCCAGGTAAATCTTTGATACTCCATTGAATGCTAGGTTTTATTTCCGTAATTCAGTTAATTTGGGAATACACTTAAAATATGTGAGTATCACTTTGCAGAGAACCGGACCCTACAAGAACTCGGCCTTGCTGGAAATACAGTAGTTGGGGATGATACCATCTTTAACATTGTTGGTGGAGCTGATAGGACTAATACAACATATTGTGGCGAAGAAGTTGTGACTATCAATAATGGTCATGGGGAAATATTCAGAAATTAGAACAAGGGGCAAATCAATACAAATTGAAATCCCAATTGTCATGGAATGTGTGGAATTTCTCGATCGTGCGAAGAACGAATACCACAGTCCAGAGGGCCGGATGTGCCATTCAATTCTTACCGAATTTAATTCTAATGGTACCAAAGCTTGCACTGGAGATAAAATCGTAAGAATTGAGCAACACTCACAACAATCTTTTAAGAAGCAAGGCAGAAACCATAACAAAATTAAGAACAAAAAACTAAAGGTGAATTGTTTATAGTACAAAATGCATATGATTTGCAATTTAAATTATCACAAACACATGATAAATGGTAAGTTCTTGCTGGTAGTTAATACAAAGGAAAAACTTCAATCTAGAAAGTTAAGGTAAGAATGATATGGAAGTAGGCTTTAGAGGGTTTGATTAAATATAAAGATTTGTTGCAGTTAATATCCAATTAAACTCAAGTAAGAAATTGGGCGCACTAATAAAAAAATGGAATGTACATTCAATTTTTTTTTTTTTTGTTTTCCTTTTTTTATAACTATTGGCTAACTTTCAAAAGAGAATTCTAACCCACATGAAATGACCATATAATAAGGTAATGAAACTAAATGAATTGTTTTATAAACTTATAAAGCAATGGTTGTTTCTTGAAAAGTGTGTGAGATGAGAAGTTAGGAAAATTTATTCATAAAGTAAATACCGGGCAGCGGCTATGCAGCCACGAGAATATACATCATACCAAGGGGGCACTTAAAAAAAAAAGCCTTTTGGGGCAACAGAGGATATCACTCGCTTCTCCTCTTGACTTGACTTTTTGGAGGATGATATCGTGAAATATTGTTCATTAAATGAAACATGGTAATCCTAAACATGCTTGTGCTTCCCACACCTGTGTTTTGGATGCTCAAAGCATTAGGAAGGGTGTAGGGGTGGCATAATTGGTCATACTTGTTTGATTTGTTGGCAATGTGGATTTAAATATTTATGTGGCATTGTCTACATTTGGTGTTTGTAGTAGCCTATCTTTTTTGGCAACATTGCGGCCATGTGTTGGATCTCTTTTGTAAAGGGTTTGGCGCCCCTTCAAAACTTGTTTTTTCACTAAACAAAAACATTTTTGTAAGTTATTTGGGGAAGTTGGAACTGATATCTATATTATTGACCATTACAAAATAATATTCAAGTTGTAGTTCGTCCATTGAATCTTTTTATAGCCTAGTGATGTGGGAACATCCTTAGAAGTATAACTTGATCTTGCATGCTTGAGATCTTTTTATGATTCCACTAACAAAACAAGTTCAAGACCACTTTGTTAAACTTTGAGAAAATAATTACATAGCAAATCATCTCATGACATGAATATGTTTGACAATCTCATGCTTGTGACACCTTTTGAACAATTATAACTAGGGAGACATGTCAATACATAAAATTAAATTTTTATGCACTTTTTTTTATAGCATGTATGAAATTAATATACTATTTATGTTAGAAATAAAAAGTATTTTTACCTATTAATTAAATCATTATTGATTTAATTATTAAGTCATTTTTTCACTTATTAATTAAATCATTAGTGATTTAATTATTAAGTCACCTATTTAATTATTTGTTTGTAGTAGCCTATCTTTTTTGGCAACATTGTGGCCATGTGTTGGATCTCTTTCGTAAAGGGTTTGGCGCCCCTTCAAAACTTGTTTTCTCGCTAATCAAAAACATTTTTGTAAGTCATTTGGGGAAGTTAGAACTGATATCTACATTATTGACCATTACAAAATAATATTCAAGTTGTAGTTCTTCCATTGAATCTTTTTATAGCCTAGTGATGTGGGAACATCCTTAGAAATATAACTTGATCTTGCATGCTTGAGATCTTTTTATGATTCCACTAACAAAATAAGTTCAAGACCACTTTGTTAAACTTTGAGAAAATAATTACATAGCAAATCATCTCATGACATGAATATGTTTGACAATCTCATGCTTGTGACACCTTTTGAACAATTATAACTAGGGAGACATGTCAATACATAAAATTAATTTTTTATGCACTTTTTTTAATAGCATGTATAAAATTAATATACTATTTATGTTAGAGTAAAAAAGTATTTTTACCTATTATTGATTTAATTATTAAGTCATTTTTTCACTTATTAATTAAATCATTAGTGATTTAATTATCAAGTCACCTTTTTATCTCTAGTTCACTTAAGCTAAATTTTAGACATGCAATAATTAATTTTTTTTATTAATTATTCATGTAACCTAGGTTTCTTCACCCTTCTTAGAGTTTTGATCTCCTTTATTAGGATTGATCACTTTGTAATTATTAAGTCTTTTGTAATTCCCTCAATTCTCTTTCTGAATGAATATTTCATCTTTCAGATCATTATGAGTTGTCTTCATTCTTTGCTTTTGTGACAGGTAATTTGCATACATGTGATCTTGGCTTATGAATTCTTTGAATTCTAACATGGTATCAGAGCCTTGCTATTGCGGCCTGTTCTTAGGTTTTTTGAAGATTTTCTGGAGCTTCGAGAGTTTCAAGCTTTCAGAGTTTTTTGTGTAGATCTAGAAGAGATTTTTTATTTGGAGCACTTTGAGCACAAATTGACATCACAGATGTGCTCAAAATGCCTAAAAACCCCTTTTTCCATATAAGGCACGTCAAATTTGGGCAAAGTTGCCATCTGAGACAAAAAAAATTGCACATGCTGATTTTGTAGGCATAGAAATCAAGACGAAGGTGAAAGGAAAAAAAGAAAAACTTGGAGGCTGCCCAGGCCCCCACAGGTCCACGTAGGCCCAAGGTCGCGGGCACCACAAGTCAATGCAGGCCCAAGGCTATAGGCCCCAAGGGTCCCTGATGACCCCAAGACTGCGGGCCTCAAAGGATTGCGTAGGCCCCAAGGAGGCCGCGCTGGTCCCAAGGGATTGCGTAGGCCCCAAGGGAGCCACGGGCCCCTCCCTCTATTTTTTTTAAGTAAAAAAATATAATTTTAAAATTTTTTTTTCTTTAAAAAAAAACCATGCATTGTTTTTTTTTGTTTTTTTCAGTAAAAAAAAAAATAATTTAATTTTTCTACCAAATTTGGTCAAAAATTTGGAGGCAGTCCAGGTTTGGAGGAAATCGCCAGTTTAGCAGGGCTCCGCCATTTTTAACAAAGGCTTCTTGAGGTTCTTTTGATTTTTGACCTCTTGTCGGTGTTTTGCTCATATTTTGAGCAAATAGAGGCATTTTTTGCCAAATGAGATATCATCAGAAAGATGGTTCCGAGCCCGACCTGATTTTCTAGGTTTGGTTTTTTGATTTTGTTGTCTTGTAGGGTTTTTTTCCAGTCAAAGCCAGGGTTCCATTTTACAATCCGGTCGCCATATCTTGCTCCTCTGGACTCTATTTTTCGACTTCCACATGTTGTTGGAAAACTGGTTCCGTTCTCCTTCTTCTTGTATGGGTCTCATTACCAGTATCTTCTCCAAGTATATTTTATTCAGTTTTTTTGCATTTTTTGCATTCTGGTAGATATCTTGGATGTTTCAGGTTCTGGGATCATTTTCTGTGCATGGGATGACTCCTTGTTAGCTATATTGCATATGTTTCTATAGATTTTAGTCATTCCTATATATTGTATACATTTTTTTCTGTAGCATTTCTTTTTTTGCAAACACTTAGATAAAGTGCCATCTTGCATGCTTGGGATCCTGCACATTTTGTGCTTGATTATACTCGCACTATATTTTAAAGTGCCATTGGGGGGGGGGGGGTTGTACCTTTTTCAAGTGAGTGTTCCTTCCACGACATTAGCCTCATGTGTGTCATGTGACTGATCATCCTCGACATCATCCTTTATTTGTGCTTGTTCGTTCTTCATCACGCAGTTATTCTTGGCAGCCTGACTCAGTGTATCTGTCATGCCTCTCCCTGATCAGCATTGTAGGGGGTATTTCATGTTGGTTCTATATTCTTCCTTGGTTCGATGGAGTTATTCTATGTATTCATTATTTTTTCCTATATTCTAGGTGAATGCAGTGGCTGGGTACCTATGCATTTCGGTGAGATGGATCATTTACCATATGGACACTCTTCTTTAATTCCTATTTTGGAAGCTTCAGACTTTGGTGTTTTTTTTTTCATCAGTATCTTTGAGTTTCGATGTTTGCTTTGTTTGCCATCTTGATTCAAGCAGTTTCCTTTGAGGGCACTCATACGGATTGCAGTCCTCTCCATCTAATCTGATTCTATTTCGGTGGAGGTTCCACCACTTATTCTTTGACAGCATTTGCAGCTTCATGCTTCAATGGTGTTCTACATAGTCTTCTTTTGATCAACTCTTCAGACTTTGATATTTTTTCTATCTGTATCTTCAAGTTATGATGTTTGCCTTGTTTTCCATATTGATTTGAGTAGTGTCATTTTAGGACACTCATGCACATTAGAATCTTCTCTACTTGATCTTTGTTCCTATTTTCTTGGGCATCCTCTGGTTTGGAGGTGTTGTCGGGGGTTTATCATCGGGTCCGCCAACAGATGTATGTTGTCACCGGGTACCAGCAAACTTTGCCTGTAAAGGTTGTCCAGAGAAATGAGATTCTCCGGGCCTTCAAGCACGTGAGAGTCGGGTCTCGATGGTACGGGAACTAAGTTGGGCGTTGTGACTGTTTTGTTCGGGGGGATAACAAGTTATCTCGGCTCATCTTCTCTGAGGATTAAGGTAAGTGGGGTTCATGCAAGCATTCGTTAGTTACCAAATAAACTTCAAAAGATAGGGTAGGGTTAGAAATAGTCCATCTATCTATAGTCATGCAAATACATTCAAAACATCAACCAAGCTCTAACATGCTACACTAAAATACTGAATACACACAACCATTAATTCATACGTATTCAATAGCGAGGGGAAAAGAAGGTCGTTAATCTACTTAATATATCAGAGCAAGGGACACAAGAAACATATAGCACAAAAATTATTAATTCAGAGATTGAGAGACCAACAACAACATTGCCAGAATCCTTCTTTCTTCATTAATGGTGTTCCAGCATCACTGGTGAGTACATCAACAACTCCAGGGGAGCATCTATCCACTGAAAGCTTCTAAAGACTAATGAGCATTGAGCTCTGCAACTATGAGAAATGAAAACTAAAAATGCTATAGCTATGGACTGCAAAATCATCAATTTTGCCGACCCTTGGAATGAGGTCAAAATTATTATTTATACACAAGTTTGCCCTAAAAACTAACCTAATTTACTTTACACTCAATCAATAAAATATAATTTTCGGTGGCCGGTACTACCTGCACCACGCTACAATAACCTAGAGAAGAATAGAGGTTTGACATGTCAAAAGAATAAGACAAGAAAGGAGGTATGGAAGAATCGGCCTTAGGGAGAGAGCCAGAGGGAGGAACAGAAGAAATCTGATCCTCGGGGATCGAGGCTACATGCCTCATCAATGCAAAAGCGGCTCATTGTCTCCGATGCGCCAGGTGTTCAATGCTGGGGCAGCGCCTTGGGAAGACCATCTGTCAGAATCATCCTCTGAGCCGACGTGCCTTATTGCGGTTACTTGATTTCTCACACCCTCATTAACTGTCTGATAATGACCAGTTGGCTCCGGGGAACTTAGACACGGGTCATTAAAAAATACAAAATTATGGATCTAGAACTCTGGGATATGCGAGCTTGCGCTCAAAGAATGAAAGAATGTGAAAGAATGCACCCTGTTGGTCAAAGTCCCTAAAATTTGGAGAACCTCATTGTTCTTTATTGCCTTTGAATGTCTCTATGAGCTGGGCGACCCCATCTTCATTGATGTCCTTGAGGTCGGCCTGGCGGTATTTGGCCGCCTCCACCTGTTCGCCGAAATCTAGAATCTTTGTTTTGAATTCCACAACCATCTTTGCCACGTTGTGACCCTGGAGCACCATCCTAGATATACGTGACATTAGTGCTCCGTCCATTCCCTCCGGGGACTGGTATCGAGCTTCCATCAGCTCATCAAATTTTCCCACAACGTACTCCTCCGGAGTACATGTCTCGGTGCTAAAGGGATCTACCCCGGAAACCCTTACAATGAATGCTTTATAGAAATTCAAAGAATAATCAATTTCCAAGACTTTGTCCCGCAGGGACCCTACCAGTTGCTTGGTTACCTCCAATGTGAGGTCCAGTCTGGAGTGCTGGGTCCAGACGAAGTCAAAAGACTCTTCCCCCAAAATTCTGGCCTTAGTGACAATTTCCTCACCGAGACCCATGAGCTCTCCTAGTGCACCTATCCAAGCCTCATGTATTTCAATCTCCCCTTCCCAAATTGAAATGTAAGCCTTAGCCTGATGTAGCATACTCTTGCCTGCGTATAGGTCGGGGAGTGTGGCCACTAGGAAATGCCAGACATTTTCAACCTGTTCATTTACCCATGTGTTGACTGCCTGCGCCTTTTTCTTCATTCTTCTTAGCGCATCTATATCACCCCGTGGGAGCGGTGCTCCGGATGTGGAAGCTTCCGGGGGAATACCAGTGATAGGCTGTGCCAACTCTATTAATAGCCCAACAAGATTCGTTTTCTTTTCTTTCTCTTCCTTGAGTTTCTGGGCTTCCTTTTCATAGTGGGCTTCTACCACTTTGGCTGCTTCCTTTAGTAGGTCTAACTCACCTTGCTTTCCTCTCTTCCCCAGAGATATCTCAGTGATTGCATAATCTCCGTCCTTTGCCATTTCCTCATCTTCCTCTAGGGAAGGTGTTGCGACTACTGCAACTGTGTCTTCGCCCAACCCAGTCTGGAGGGTATGGACTGTCTGGGCCTTCTTCACTTAGTGCACCTATCCAAGCCTCATTTTTTTCAATCTCCCCTTGTATAAGTGGGCCGACCTTTCGTGTGCTTTTCGGACACACCCTTTGAAAATATCAATGATTATGTTCAATAACATCGTTGGTGAGGTCCTTGATTGTGGGCCCTTCCAATGCATCCCAGTTCACCAGAGGGAGGGCCATTTTATCTATTCCTTTTGCTTTATATTGCAGGTCCTCTATGGACCCGGTGTCTGAAAAACTATCCAGGAACTTTCAAAGCTTTAGGCGCTTCATCATGCCTTGAGTCATCCAAACGTAATGCCAGTTATGGACCTCAAATTCATCTTGGCAGTCTTCCCAAAAATCTTCAATGTGAAGCTCATGTGGAGGGGCGGTCCGAGGAAGTTCCAATGCTATCTTGCCTAGCGGATGAAAGTTCTTCCGCTCTAAGTAGAATTCTGCCAGCCCTAGACTTTTAAGTTCATTATCGGCCTCCTTGACCGCTGCCAGGCTACAGGTATAATTCCTGGAAATGACTGGGAATGGGACATTGGTGACCTTCTTCACCATGAAGAGGGCATGCAGCTTTAAGATCTGCCGACAAAATTTTAAAAGAACTATCTTATTCCCACAATGCTTGGGCAATAAGTAGGGTTTCCTGGAGAAGCTAGTCACCTGAATGTATGTATGTTACTGAAACTGGATATAATAATGGCCATAAGAGATAACCAAATCCATCACCTCCTTAGAGAGCCGGTATCCGACGTTTGGAGTAGGTGTGAGGAGGTGGTAGTAAATGAAGGCATCATTTACTTGACAGAAGCTGAGGAAACTAGCCTCCCATTGGAGCTGTGGGAAATAATCCCACAGAGCATTCTGACTCGGGCCAACCCTGAGTACTCTAGCCGTCAGTAACCCATTTGTGACGGGAATTTGTTGTGCCAGTGCCCAAAAAACATAAGATGTCATATAGAACTTGGGGGACGGGGGGACTTGGAGGAGTTGAGAATCCATGTGTTTGGCGATGATGGTGGCCCAATCAAAGTATTGCTCGCCAGAGGAGATGCTGAGCAAGAAGTAGTACATCCATGCCAAGAATTCTCGGGCATGGAGCTGTCCAAAGATCCTACATAATGCAATGATCCCCATCTGTATGCTTTTCTTGAATTCTATCTAGGGGATCTCCAGTTTCATCTTTTTGGAGTCTTTCTTTGGCGTCTTCAACCAGTTTTTGTTGAGGTATTTCCGGGCCATGAGCTCTAGCTTCTAAAATTCCTCCAAGGCCAAAGACCAAGTGAGGATCGCTGCATCATCAAACTGGGGTATCCCCAGTCCGATCTGAAAGGTTGCGGCATCTAGAGACACCATGGGGGTTGGGTATTCGGTTGGAACTGGGGAAGCCAACATGACTGCCTGGATGACTTAGTTGTAGTGCTCTGCTAAAGTGAGGATGAGCTCTGGGGCTTGCACGGAGTAGGGAAAGCAAGCAGCCTTAATAATCCTGAAGTTGGCCACATTGATAGCCAATAGATCTCCGATAGTGCATTGAATGTACATCATCTTCACCAGGGCCTGCATTTTGGTCCACATCCTGACACTTGTGTTGGTGATCCATTTATATTTAGACTCCACCTTTGTTCCCTGAATAGTGTCCTCCTTAACATATTTCATAATTAGCGGGAGTTTTTCCAAGGCCTTCTCAATTTTTGACTTGACTGCTGCCCTAGTTGCAATGGTGGTGGGGAGATCTAGACTTCCAGGTGGAGTAGACCCAGAAGCCTCTGACATGATTGTTAAATTTGATACTCCGGCAGCCTGCAAGACAAGACGACCGTCAGTACATGTATAAAACATAACTTTTATTCTAGATTTTGGAGGTTGTCACCACCGCATCACATCTGTTCCTGAAGGAATGTTAACTTTAGTTAAACCTGGAAAAGATATACATATTGAAACAACTTAGAATTTTACCGTCACTTGGGCCTCCGGGGATTATATCTTCGTGTGATGAAACTGAGACAACGACCACAGAGGGACTTAGGTCTGGAGTCCAGAAACTACCCATTACAAAAAAAGACTAGAAATGAGTCGTTGTCTGAATGACATGGGGTGTGACGTGGTCATGCAGTAAAGGGAGTAATGGCATTTATGTCGACAACTATTCAAACGCGCGCGGAGGCGGACGCTACTTGGGTTAAAATTAAATGCTCATGCATGGAAAACTTAACCCACCATTAAGAGTGACTTGATAGAGGAGAGAAAACCACCATGGCTAAACCAGCCAGGAGCCAAGCCCGAACCAGGCGGTATCTTTCTCCGACGAGCTTCCAAAAATGGGGCTTTCGATGCATAGAGTGCGACAAGCTCATCGCAAGGAAGAGTGCATGTTATATAGAATATACAGAAAGAGTCGAAGCACACGCGAGGGCCAAAGCATGACTCGTTGGCTGGCTAAACAGATATATA
>MU225695.1:1403995-1438257 GCA_018584345.1 Thuja plicata
CCCACCAACGGGAGGTGACAGAAAACAAAACCAGAAAAAATGAAAGCGGAACAAGACGGAAAACAAAGAAAAAACCAGCAAAAGCCAGCAAACAGAAAACTAGAGAGGAAAAGGCGAGAGCCTACCTGAAAATGTGGGGAACGCAGGAAGAACGAGAATGGGAGGTGCTCTGTAATGAATTAACCCTCAAATCACCACGAGAAAACACCACAAACCATTGGTTTACTCACTGTTAATCTCGAAAGCAATCTGCACTTAATCGCTTAAAATCGCCTTAATCACTCTAAGTATTTGATCGTGGTAAATTTGAAAATGACAGGTAACTTATATTTATATCGCTAGGGTAAAAATAGGTTGCATTCTTCCCACAAACTCCAGAACAGGCAAACCTCCGGACTCCGGGCTTGTGGATTTCATGCAGCCACACCTCCTCGCAAAAGAAGACGTGATGGCAGAGAATCCCGGAGTCTGAAATCCGACTGACAAACAAAAAACAAACAAACTCTGGGACTAGGGTCCTGGAGACAAAGAGACAAGACACAAAAGAAAAACAACCCTTGCGGAAGCAAAGTCCGGAGAGGAAACAAAGAAAACAAAAGAAAACAAGTCAAGAGCCAAAAGCGAAAAGGGGGACGCAACATTTTGCCTACAAAATGTAGGGACGGGTATGCAGGGCATAACAAATGGAGACTATCTAGGACGGATGCCTTAGGGAATTCGAGAACTTCAGAATCTTTGGTTAGCCAACTGGAATAAATCATTACCTGGAGTATTTTGCTTGCAAAGTGTGAGGCGTCTGAGAAAATCCAGCCCATCAACAATTCAATCTCTCGGTCTTTCTTCAATTGTGAAGTGTGTGCTCTGAAAGAAATCCAAGCCGATGACCTCCGGGAGAAATAGAGAGTAGGCACTAAACAATGCAAACCGAAGTTGTCATATCTTGCACATTTCCCCCGGATACCAGAATTCTCCACTCTTCAGTCTTATCTTTTCTTTCTTTTCTGGATGGAAAGGCGGTACTCCTTTCATCGTGAACCTTAAGCCTAGCTAATTTTGGCGGCAATACTTCTTTCACCTCGCCAGCCACATTAAATTACCAAATAGGAGAGAATGCTCCAGTCCCAAGATATTCTAATGATTTTCAGACTTGGTCAATCGATCAGTGCAAATGATCTGTCCTCGGGGTGTTCGATTAATTGCTTCTTTAAATTTTGTTTTAACTGATGTTCGGACCGTCAAGATGTGAATCGGATGAAGATCACCCATAACCTTTTACCATACTTATAAAATAACTCCAGAGCACAGACAAATTCCACGATGCTAATAATAGATTCCAAATTACCCAAAATACATAAGGCACCATTCCAAAGACTAGATGTTATGCAAAGCATAGCTGTCTACAAAGACGAAGGCAATACGTTGGGAACCCGGGAAACAAAAGAAAACAAAAGAAAGCCAAAAATAAAGAAAAGAACAAAAGGAAGGGTGGTCCTGGAGGACGGCCATCAAGACTATTTACAAGGCAAAGGTACTCCAAATGAAGCACCGGGAATAAATATTTACAAGCAAGAAATATACATATATTACAACCTCGGACAAACTTACCACCGTACCTCATTCAAAGTAGTGTTTAAGAAACTGTCCATTAACGAGCAATGGGACTGCTTCTCCGGTCATAGTGTTAAGGCGATAAGTGTTTTCCCTGCAGATCTTAGATATCAAGTATGGTCCAAGCCGGAGCCATTGAAATTTAGTGTGCTTTCCTTTCTTTTCCTAGGCCTTGTCCCACAAGAGAACCAAGTCTGAAATATGAAAGGCCTTATACTGGAATCTTCTGTCAAACCATCGCTTTAATACTGCTTGATGATGCACAAAATGTTCAAGGGATGCGTCTCTTTGTTCCTCCATCTGCACTAGGTTTAGAAGTCAAACTTCCATGATGTTGTCCCGGTTACTGAATTACTACATGAATTGTAAAACTGGGATCTGTAAGTTGATTGGGAACACTGGATTTTGGCCATAAACTAGGTGGAATGGGGATGTCCCCAGGTTTTCTTTGATTCTGATGCGATCTTCCCAGAGGGTGAACCTAAGCTTTTGGTGCTAGTCTCAGGGATTCTATTCTAACAGACGTAAGATCACTTCAAGCAAATTTTTGTTGGTTGATTCAACAACACCATTTCCCTGGGGGTAATAGTTGCTGGAGAAATTCAGAGTGATTTCTGTCGTAGGTCCATTCAAGTAATTGCGCCAAACAAAATGCCAGACCATTGTCACATACTATAGAAAAGGGCATTCTGAATCTTGTGACGATGTTTTCTTCCAAGAATTTAATGACTACATCTGCAGTGTTGTTTTTACAAGGAATCGCTTCAGACCACTTGGTGCAATAATCGGTAGTAGTCAAAATATACTAGTGGTTGGTAGACGAGTTGGGGTTAATTTTCTTGATAAAGTCAAATGCCCATTGGGCGAAGGGTCTAGCTTCAAAGACCGACTGCAAAGGCATGGCTAGGTTCTGCTCACGATGTGCTGCTGTTTGGAAAGTATAGCATCTTCTAACGTGAGTGTAGACATCTCCAAAGATACAGGGCCAATATTACCTAGCCCAAAGGATCTGATGGGCGGTGGCGTCAGCTGAGCCATGCCCGGTTCTAAATTGCCCGTGAAATTTATCGATCATTTTTGTAGCCTGGTCCCTGTCTATGCACCAAAGGTATACCCCTTAGTAATTCCTGCGGAAAAGCGTTCCATTTTTTATCATGAAGTGTGCGCTTTTCAACCGCAAGGCACGATGTTTGTTTGGGGGTAGCCCCTCCAGGCATCTTTTGCTCAACAATAAGTATACCAGGTCAGTATACCACGGATCTCGAGTGATGGAATCCACTGTGTATGTCTAGCATTCGATGTTGGGAGTTTCTTCTGTCATCGCTCTACTTAGTCCCTGGCCTCGGACTATCTTCATGGGTTGCATTTCTAAATCGTACTCTTGGAGGATGGCCATCCATTTCCCCCGTCTTTCACCCAATTCACTCTGCAGGAGTAGAGAGTTAACAATTTGTCCGGGATGATAATGTGCACTTTGCTCCAGAGAATGTAATGCCAGAATTTCTTCACAGTGCGAACAAGTTCAAAAGCTTTCTTTTCCAAAGGCGAATACCAAACTTCGGTGTTCTTAAAGCGGGAGCTCATGAAAGCTATTGGTCATTTTTCCCCTTTGACCTTCTGGGTCAAAACTGTCGCGACAGAATGCGATGAAGCAAATGAATATATATGGAAGGGGAGGGAATAGTTTGGACTAGCTAAGACTAGTGCCTCCATAATCATTTGTTTAATCTGGGTGAATGCCCGCTTTGCCTCAGGACTCCACTCAATATTTGTATCTTTTTTCATCATTTCATTGAGTGGCTTCACTATCTCGGTGAATCTAGTGATGAACCACTGGACAAAATTGATCTTCCCAAAGAAAGATCTCATTTCCTTCTTGTTTCCGGGCATCTATAGATTTAGCAACACTTCAACTCTCTTAGAGTCAATGGATATACCCTTCTTGGAGACAATATGCCCGAGTAGCTTCCCTTCAGTGACCTCGAATATGCATTTCTTAGGGTTGAGGGATATTTCATACCGATGACATCTCTCACAAATCTGGGTGAGGTGGGCGGAATGATCACGCCATTCCTGAGAAAAGATGGTCAAATCATCCATGTAGATGATTATGCACCAGTTTACTAGGCCTTCGAACGCAATGTCCATAGCCTTTTGAAATGTGGCCCTTGCGTTGATCAGGCCAAAGGGCATCCTTCGGTATGCAAACATTCCTCACTTGGTGGTGAACGCCATTTTGTCTCTATCTTCATATTTAACCATGACTTGGTTATATCGGGAGTACTTGTCTAGGAAGGACATCATTTGTGATCCATTCACGATTTGCAGTACCTCATCCAATAAGGGGAGAGGGTGATTATCCTTCTTAGATGCCTTGTTTAAATTTTGAAAATCCACGCAAAGGCAGATCTCACCACTTTTCTTCCTCACAGGGACGAGGTTGGCAACCCACGTGGTGTACCAAATTGGAAAGATGATCCAGGCCAACAACAGTTTTTGAACCTCTTGAATTAGAGGCTCGATCAGTGGGTTGACCGGTTTTTTCTTTTTTCGAAAGGGCTTAGCATCAGGTTTGAGTGGGATGGTATGATTCATGATGGATGTATCATAGGTATTCAAATCCTCATACCCCCACACAATTACATCAATGTATTCTTGGAGAATCGCGAGAATCTTCTCCTTCTCCTCGGGGGAGCAGGAGGTGCCAATATGTACCAATTTTTCTTCACCGGCCTGGACGATGTTTACTTTTTCAAATTTTACTCCCTCGGAGGAGGATGATATCTTCTCCCAGCCCCGAGGGTCCGAGTTGAAAAATCGTTCTAGTGCTACCATCCCTTTTGGGATGGTGTTGGTTGGTAAGTCTATGATCCCATCGTCTTCTTCACCCTGCCTAGTATCATCGTGATCTCTCTCTTCCACTATCTATTCTTTGAAAACACCAACATTGGCCATGAAGGCCAGAATATGTTGATCATCTTCAAAAACTTGAAAGTGGGTAACATTGTCTGGGATGGACGGGGTGGGGATCATCTCAACAAATAATTTATGGAGTCAGGAGCCGGCCTTCGGCTCAAGAGTGCTGGCGGATACAGCAAGAGCATCCAGAACATAGTTTCTTTTTCGGGGAATGAGTTAAATGCCAAAGGCATCAAAATCTTTGATGAGGCCCCATGCTCGGTTGCAGTATGCAGCCAACCTTTTATCATGACAAGTGTATTGGCTCCGAACCTGCTTTACAATCAACTCTGAATCACCCAGCGCCCGGAGGTGGGTGATTCCCTTTCTTAGTGTAAATAAGAGTCCAAGGACCAAGGCCTCGTACTCCATGATATTGTTCGTGTAGTTGAATTGCAGCCTGTAAGATGCGAGGAAGGATTTTCCCTGCAGGTTGATCAATTCCACTCCGGCCCCACAACCTTGTTTGGATTGGAACCCGTCAAAGTTCAAGGTCCAAAAATAATTATTCGTTATCTGGGGATGGGAAGGCGAAGTGGCCTTTAGATTATTTCTAGGAAATTTGGGAGGAATTTCCTTCGAATTTGATAGCACTTGGGTGAGGTTTTCCCTTGAGGAAGCATGTGGCTGGGATTCCTGGACTGGCGACATCATGGTGATACCGCCAGAATGATTGATGGGTCCAAGCATACCCAAAATGTGTCTCTTCTCCCAGAGGTAGTTGATGCGTCGAGTAGCAGCGAAAATACAGGGCCCACACTCTAGCTCTAAATGTTTCTGATAATGCACCTGACACAAAAGTGCTAGACAAGAGTGTAGCGGGGGTCATTGCGGTACCTTGTGAGTTAACTTCACCCCTTATTTTTTCATCTTCGTCCTGCGTTCTCTGAGAAACAATGGGATCCTCACCATGGGTGAAATCAAATGTCAAGATTTATAGGGGTGGTACACCCCGGGGGAAGTCTCAAAGAAGAGGACTTCATTCACCCTCTCGACTTCGGTGAGGGCATGTTTCATCCTGGGCTCACTTTCTACCTGGATCTGATTAGATTCCCCCTTCCAGGGGAGCCACAAGTGGGAAAAGTCAGTGGAGAAATACCCATTGAGGGAATTAGACCAATTGTGACTTAGTAACATCCCATAAGTCTCTGGGATGTCCACCACTTGGATGTCAATTACGCTTGCTATCCTAGGGTCTTAGATGAGTTGAATCCAAACATTCTTTAGCTTACCTACCATTTTTAGAGCAATTTTTTCTAGCTAGACTACTACGCCGTTAGATGGGGTAGGATGAAATCTGAGCTTCTGGCATATGGATAAGGGCATGACGTTACTTGAAGCTCCAGAATCTACCAAGAAATTGTAAAGGTTCTTCCCTTGTATGTTTAAGCCTATTAAGAAGGGAGGATCCTCAGTGTTACCCTGAAAGACAACTACGTTGGCGTCGTTAAAAGTGACAGTCTTAGGTAGGCAACTGACAACTCCCGGGTATCCCAAGAGCTTCAGAAGAGACTTACCCTGCTCAGGACAGTTCAGAAAAACCTCCATCAAGGTCATGGAGGTGGTTCATTCTAATGCCTTTGTGATGTCAAACCTTCCCCCGAGGAATTGTTGGCTTCGCTTAGCCGAGTCCTTAGCTTGGTTGGAGCTAGGGCCTTTAGGAGGGAAGGGGTGATTAGTTGTGTTATCCCGAGGAGGGGTGTCTTTGGGAGGTGTGGGTGTATAAACTGGTCCTTTACCAGCCTGGCTCTGGGTGTTGTAGGGAGTCCATGGGTTGGTGAAGGCATTGGCCTCAAAGGCTAGAATAGATTCGTCAAAGAACCCCTGTAATATGGGTTCTTCTTTGTCTTCCTTGTCTACCCCAAAGAAGACGGTCTCATAGGTGAAGGCACCGTGAGTGGGCTCTTGAATGGGGGGTTATGGGGGAGTAGGATCAGTATTTTTTTGTCTATCCAGCTGGGAGATCATGATGAATTTCTCTAGTGTGGCATAGTTCACCTCAGAATGAGAGCCCGTGTCGTGCAATCTACACCAGTTAGTCAGGGGCTAGAGTTCTGTGACTGGCGTGAAATGGGAAGATCCAACACCACTCTGATTGGTGTTTTGGTTTGTGGGAGGATCTTCAGTGTTACCATTTTTGTTCCATTACTGTTGGTTGGGCTGAGCCCCATTGTTGTAATTTATCCCTCTGGCATTTCTATTTCATTGGCTGGAGAAGATATTCCCTCTCTGGGAATTGGTGTTGTGGGGTTCAAGAGACCTCACTTTCAGCTGTCCCATGTCCACTGTTAGAGAGGACAATAGTTTCCAGAGGGATTCAACCTCGACAGATAGCTGGGTGTTCGTGTCACAATGTGATGGTTGTTGTTGTTGGTTCCCAGGGAAGGTGACAACAGGTATCAGAGTTGAGGGAGACAATCCTCTAGCTGCGGATGACTGGAAGAAATGCACTCTAGAAGGTTGTGTCTGTGGTTGTGTTTGTTGTGGCTAGTTCTAGGGAATGAATTTCATACCTGATGTTGTCTGGGCTTGCGATGGATATACATACCAGGCCTGTTGGTCTATCGACAGTGGTGGGGTATTCATGGCCATCATGGGAGCACCCATTGCCTGATTGGCATTGTATCCCCCGACGCAAGAAGTTCTGTCAGGTATCATGTTGAAAGGTATGCTCTTCCCAATCCCGCCCAGAGATTTGTTCAAATCATGGGACAACTCCAAGGCCAAGTTTTAAACCTTCTCCAGAGTATCCCGGTCAGTGGGGTGGTAGTTCTCCATAAGAGAGTGGCAATGAAGGGATCCATTGCATTTAGGTAGGTCTGGATGGTCACTTTCAGGGATGAGATGAAAGGACCTATGCACTGCTTGAAGGCACGTTGGAACCTATGGTTGAATGCTGCAAGGGGTTCATTTTGTTCCTTCCTAATGGAGATGAACTAGCCATGGGACCATGCTTGGTCCATGTGTATGCGAAAGGCTGCCAGGATGACGTCTACCATATCCTGCCAACTATTGATGGAGTTGGTGGGTAGGTTAAGGTACCAGTTCATCTCATTCTATCTTAAGGAAAGAGGGAACATCCTGGTCACAACATCTTGATGCTGGATCTGGTGTCGGTTCATGGCATCTTTGTATGCCTGTAGATGCTCTTCTACGATTTGTGAGCCTAAGTGCTCATATTGGGGACAAATATTTTCCAGGTGTGCAGGAAGATTGTTGGTTGCACCCAAAAATGTTCCTATTGGGGACCCGATGTTACCAAAATATGCAGCCATCAAGGGTATTAGATTCTGGTGAGGTTGAGTGTTGATCCCCGAAGTTGTCTGGAAAACTTGGGTATTCTGAGATGTGGTAGATCCCCAGAAAATAGAGGCTAGCTTGGATTTCGGGGTCTGTCTCTTTCGAGCAGGAGGCTCAAGTTCTACAAACCTTTTGGGATTAGGGGCTGATCTAAGGATTCTTTTGAATTGGGCTAGTGAAAATGATCCAATCCCACTAAAGACTTATTTCCTAAAACTATGGCTTGGGGAACCCTCAGGCGGTGTAAAGTCTAAATCTTCAGAAGGGGATGAGCTCATGCCCTCTTTCTAGCTCCAATTTTTGTTGACAGGGATTTGTGACCGGGTTTGTCAACAAAGGTAAGTTGTCACTGGGTACCGACCAACTTTGACTGTAAAGGTTGTTTGGAGAAATGAGATTCTCCGGCCCTTCAAGCATGTGAGAGTTGGGTCTCGATGGTGCGGGAGCTAAGTTGGGCGTTGTGACTTTTTTGTTCGGGGGGATAGCTTGTTATCTCGGCTCATCTTCTCTAGGGATTTAGGTAAGTGGGGTTTCTTGCAAGCATTCATTAGTTACCAAATAAACTTCAAAATATAGGGCAGGGTTAGAAATAGTTCATCTATCTATAGTCATGCAAATACTTTCAAAACATCAACCAAGCTCTAAAATGCTACACTAAAATACTGAATACAGGCATAACCATTAGTTCATATGTATTCAATAGTGAGGGGAAAAGAAGGTTGTTAATCTACTTAATATATCAGAGCAAGGGACATAAGAAACATACAACACAAAAATTATTAATTCAGAGATTGAGAGACCAACAACAACATTGCCAGAATCCTTCTTTCTTCATTAATGGTGTTCCAACATCACTGGTGAGTACATCAACAACTCCAGGGGAGCATATATCTACTGAAAGCCTCTAAAGACTAATGAGTGTTGAGCTCTGCAACTATGATAACTGAAAACTAAAAATGCTATAGCTATGGACTGCAAAATTATCAATTTTTTTGACCCTTGGAATGAGGTCAAACTTATTATTTATACACAAGTTTTCCCTAAAAACTAACCTAATTTACTTTACGCTTAATAAATAAAATGAAATTTTTGGTGGTTGGTACTACCTGCACCATGCTAAAATAACCTCGAGAAGAATAGAGGTCTAACATGTCAGAAGAATAAGACAAGAAAGGAGGTATGGAAGAATCGGCCTCAAGGAGAGAGCCAGAGGGAGGAACTGAAAAAATCTGATCCCTCGGGGATTGAGGCTGCATGCCTCATCAATGAAAAAGTGGCTCATTTCTCTGATGCACCAGGTGTTCAATGCTGGGGCGCTACCTTGGGAAGACCATCTATCATAATCATCCTTTGAGCCGACGTGCCTTGTTGCAGTTACCTGCTTTCTGACACCCTCATTAATTGTCTGATAATGACCGGTTAGCTTTGGGGAACCTAGACGCGGGTCATTAAAGAATACAAAATTGTGGATCTGGAACTCCGGGATCCAGGAGCTTGCACTCAAAGAATGAAAGAATGCACCCTGTTAATCAAAATCCCCAGAATTCATAGAACCTCATTATTCTTTACTGCCTTTGAATGTCTCTATGAGATGGGCGACCCTATCTTCATCGATGTCCTCGAGGCCAGTCCAACGATATTTGGTCGCCTCCACCTGTTTTCCCAGATCTAGAATCTTTGTCTTGAATTTTTCAGCCATCTTTTCCGCGTCATGACCCCAGAGCACCATCCTAGATATACATGACATCAGTGCTCCACCATTCCCTCTGGGGAATGGTATCGAGCTTCCATTAGCTCATAAATTTTTCCCACAATGTACTCCTCCAGAGTACATGTCTTGGTGCTAAAGGGATCCACCCCAGAAACCCTTACAATGAATGCTTTATAGAAATTCAAAGAATAATCAATTTCCAAGACTTTTTCCTGCAGGGCCCCTTCTAGTTGCTTGGTTACCTCCAATGTGAGGTCTAGTCTGGAGTGTTGGGTCTGGACAAAGTCAAAAGACTCTTCCCTGAAAATTCTATCCTCGGTGAAAATTTCCTCACCGAGACCCATGAGATCTCCTAGCTCACCTATCCAAGCCTCATGTTTTTAAATCTCCCCTTCCCAAATGGAAATGTAAGTCTTATCCTGATGTAGCATACTCTCAGCTGCATATAGGTCGGGGAGTTTTGCCACTAGGAAACGCTGGACATTTCCAACCTGTTCATTTACCCATGTGTCGACTACCTGCGCCTTTTTCTTCATGCTTCTTAGCACATCTATATCACCCTATGGGAGCAGTGCTCTAGATGTGGAAGCTTTTGGGGGAATGGCAGTTATAGGCTATACCAGCTCTGTTAATAGCCCAACAAGATTCATGTTCTTTTCTTTCTCCTCCTTGAGTTTTTGGGCTTCCTTTTCATAGTGGGCTTCTACCGCTTTGGCTGCTTCCTTTAGCAGGTCTAACTCACCTTGCTTTCCTCTCTTCCCCAAAGATATCTCAGTGATTGCATAATCTTCAACCTTTGTCATTTCCTCATCTGCCTCTCGGGGAGGTGTTGTGACTACCACAACTGTGTCTCCGCCTGAGCTAGTCTGGAGGGTATGGACTGTCCAAGCCTTCTTCACCTTAGGGGGATTTTGCATTTGTGCCATCATTTCTGCCAAAGAGAGATGGGCCTTGGCTAGTGCTGGGGCCTTCCTTTTTCTCGCATCCACCAGCCACTCTGGTGGGGGCAGGGGTGGCCTTGCTGCTAGAGTTTGATCTTGTAAACCCCCATCAGGGTTATGTTGGACACCCCCAATATTTGGAGCCTCTCCGGACTCTTTCCATGTGTCTTTTGGATCATCAACATCATCCACCTTAGTGGAATTAGTATCATCTACTCTGGTGTCTACGTCCTTAGTAGCGTTAGGTTATACATTTGTATCCCCAGGGTTTGGCCCCTCATCTTGCTACTATTGTTGTCTTTCATCGGCCTCCATTGCCAGAATGTTCTCCTCTGTTGGAGCGTCAACAAGGAGGTGGTTGAGGTATCTGGCCAAAGTTTTCTCGTGCGAGTGCTGAGAACACCTCACCAAATGTTACTTTCCTTGGAGGTTACATTTGGAGCAAGGTAGCTGAGGTTATAGTTGCTCCTGTAGGTCTGGTTTCCTCAGTCGATACCATTTGCTCATCTTTCTTTTGCCCTACCTCTAGAGTGTTTGTTTTCAGAACCTATATCTATGGAACATTGGAGACATTTACATGTTCTAGCTCCTTTTTTGGTTCTGCCTGGACTTCCTGCTCCACTGCAGACTCTTTCTATGGGGTTTTCTTCTCAAGAGGAGTCACCACTTCTTCTTGGGCAACTATCTCTTCTACTGCCTTCCTGAGATCCCTTTGCAAGTTCACAATTTCATCACTCCCAAATAGGTCATCAAATTTGTCATGCAGAGGGGATGTCTCCGGGGGATTCTCGGGTTGATTTTTTGGCTCCGAGGAGACTGACAAGACAATCTAAATTTTGGGGATGCTTGGCACCCCTAGCTCCGGCTCCACCTTTGGCTGAGGATAAGCAACTCTTTTTCTTTTCCTCCTCGTTATCAAAGGGGGCCTTTCATATGCTATGGATGCCCACTCTTCCTCCCCCTGGTTCTTGTCACTCAAACCATCAATGCTGCTAGTGAAGGGGAAGTGGGAGGGCAGACATGTCCAGTCATGAGAGTGGGAGTGGCCAGCCGAGTGATTAAATTTTCCATCATATGCTGTGAGGCCACCACTGACTGTTGGATTTGTTCCACTATGGGAACTGTGGATGGTACTTGGGAGGGGGTCCCCATCTTCCTCTTTCCTCTAACTTCACCCTGTGAGGAGGTCCCGACCACAGAGTTTGAACCTTGTATAAGTGGGCCAACCTTTCGTGTGCTTTTCAGCCACACCCTTTGAAAATATGCATGACTGCGTTCAATAACATTGTTGGTGATGTTAGGTTTTTTTCTTGCAGGGCCTCTAAAGATGCTTGAATGCTTAAATGACTCTATGACTCCCAATGCCTTTGATACTTTGACTCAAGCAAGAGAAAAGACTAATTGATGAGGTATTTTGATAACACTGGGGATACCTATTATCACCTCCTCCTTTTTTGAGATCTATTGACTCAAGCAGGTCTTACCTATAACTGATTATTGATTTGACAATATCTTTAGAGTGGATTTTACTTATGTGCTGAATGCTCTATTTTTATATGGATATATAAATGACAATGCAGATAACTATGACTATTATGAGAAAAAGCTTGACAATCCAAATCATTATCTTAATGACAACATACAACAACATAATAGGGAATTTCATCTTTCTTTCCTTTTACAATTCTTGTGAATCTAGGAGGAATAACCTATTTGATTTACTCTTTAAGAAATCAACAAACTTCAACTATAATTACTGTGAATACAATTGATTTTACACATATTTTGAAAGTAATTGATTTTGAATAGTATTGAATATTTTGGATGATGATGGATTACCAAACAAGTTCCTAGACTAGTGCCTATCCTTAGGCCTATATAAATCCACATAGATATATAAAATAGAATACTATAAGATGCCTTGCAACCTACATGCAACTCAGATAAGATGCCTTGAAAACTATCATGTCACTTCTACAATATTGTATCAAATCCTCAATCACTGCTGTACTCCCTGAAACTACTCACAAAGTTTAATTCCCCCCTTAGAAGAAGCTTGCAAATAATCAAATGACTAACTTATAGCCAATATGTTTAACATACCTTACAAATTAAACATAAAAGAGTACAGACAATAAGTAAAGAGACAACAACAAAATAGAGTAAAGTTGCACTATATTTTTATTCATATATTTATGCTTCAGTACATAACAAGCTTAAATAGCTCAAAGGCACAGACTGGAATTTAGAAAGTCTGGTTTGCCAATATATTTCATCTCCTGAAAACTATTACAATTCTTCTATTTATAGGTCCTAAACCATCTTGGAATCCTTCAAGTTAGGATGCAACAAGCTTCAGATGGTTTAAGGAACCTAACCCTAAAAGTACAGAAAAGACAAGAAATAAGAATGTCAAGCGGTGGGAAGACAAGAACAGGGGATAAAATGTGATCTTCTTTGTCTTTATCTGGATTCTGGTGCCTTTGTCTAACAATGTTTAGGATAGTATCTAATATTTATATTGAGATCAAGTGACTGCCATTTTAGGCTAACCTACACTTGTCTTTGAAAATTACTAACTTCCCCGTGCTCAATGGTCAGGCGCCAAGTGTTCCTTTATACTCCTCATCCAGGATATCTTCCTCTATTTCCACAGGCTTCTTCTTTGGTCTTGTCATCACATCCCAAGCTGTCACCTCATCCTCTGCAGGCCATTTAAAATTCTGAATACTCTGCAGTTGTCCTTTTTGCCTTTCCCATCTGGCATCAGTAATGCTCTTGACATCAACTAAAAACTTATTGATGTTAATCTCTTCCTTGGAAGCTTCGTCCAAAATTTTATTAAAACCATCTAAATATAAATGAGATTCTGTAATAAATGCCTCATTACTAGGCATTCTGCTGTCAAACTCATTTCTCCGGGCCTCCAAGGCCTTAACCTGATCATCTTCTCCTTTCAAAGGAGGAACAAATCTATTGAAATCTGGTGAAAATAGGCTTATCTTAGCCTCTATCTGATTTAATTTACCCTTAAGAAAGACAAAGATACATCTACCTTTTTGATTTCATCTTCCACCTCTGTCACAATCTCTGGTAAATCTGACCTATGTTGCTGCAAAGAGTCTAGTTTCTCAAACAACTATACTCTGGGAGACCATGTGATAAAGTAAGGGTTTAAAATAGAGATATACCCTGTTACTTTAGCATGCAAGATGGGAAATTTATTATATGCATTCAAAATTATATCTGTTTTATCTTTAATATATCAATCCTATGCTGAAGAATGCTCCTTAATGCATTTATGGCCACCTCATTTTCCTTTTTGGCCACATCCTCTATTTTAACCTCTTCCTTTGCTTCAACCTTCTCTTGTATCTGCAGAGGCTACACTGAGGGTACATATACAACTTTGGGTTTTTCTTGTAATTGCCTAGTCATCTCAGCAATTACCATATCCGGTTGATGTATCTTGATATGACATAATTCCCTATCTTTTGCCAGGGCACTAGCCTCCTCAATTAAGACACCACACTTCTCAGACAATTGTTTTGTCTTGTCTTCATTTAGGTGTGCCCAATATTTGGGAAGTTTCAAGATCCCCTATGTTCTGTACTGTCCACACCATTTGATTTCCAACCATGCTCTCCTGAATATTCAAAAGTTGAGGCTTCTAGTCTTTTGGACATAAATTCCACATGGAAAATGCTTGGGATTTTGGACTATATCCAAACCCTTTGATCATGTCACCCATTTGGATTTCACTTGTCATTTTCAGATCTGGCTGCTTTCTGATTTGGTCTATGATAAATGCTAAGGCTAAATCCCATCCTTCAACAAGCAAGATACCACTGTTCAAGACCAACTTCCTAGCCTCATTAGGAGAAACATCCTCACTTTCACGATCATATGTCTGCAGAGCTAGAAGAGCCTCATTGGTTACTGTTTCTTCACCATCTGATTTCAGTTGTTCTCTGATCTACTCCTTTTTATGCCACCTTAAGAAATCCTTAAATTCATCAGTTTTTATAAAATTATCATCACTCAAAAAATGTTTTTGGTGAAGCAACCTTTAATCAATACATGCTCTGAGAGGCAATTCTACGTTTTCCTCTACCTCATGCTGCTGTCTCTTTCCTTTTTTGATTTCTTTTCTGAAATTGTGATAATATAATCTATTGCCAAGAACAAGAGCACTTATCCTATCTCCTCTTTTATCTTTTCTTGTATAAGAGGTTTGACCAAGGTCAAATTTTTGCCTCTTGGTAGCAGGCTCTTCTACATCATCAGGTTGGGAAACCTCAGTCAAGTCTATGATATGCCCCTGTTCCCCCTGTGTCTGAATTGCTTCTGCAACATTTTGTTGGGGTTGATCTATTTGAGGTGGATGGAAATATTCCTCATCACTCTCACTCTCATATTCAGATTCTTTTCCCCCTTTCTTCACACCCCAAACTCTGTCTAATTGCTCACAGAGTGTATAAAAATTATCTATCATAGCTTTGATTTTGTCAAAATATGGTAGGTCAGGGTAAAAAATTCCAAATGCTAATCCATTTCTTTTTATTTGTTTCTCCAAATTCAATAACTCTTTAATTCTCTCTCTCCTAGTTCTCACTTCATCTTCATAGATATTCCTAGAATCATCCTCCTCCACACAAAGACCATGTACATATGTGTTCGGTATGGTAGGAGTTAGGAGTTTCTTAGCTTCTACAATAAATCCCTCAGGATCAATATATCTATATAATTCTGCCCCCATTTTGCAGCTTTCCAACCATTTTCTCACTTGATCAATAGCACCTTTGCCAATTGTAAATTGAAAAATCTTGAATTGCCTAAGGGTTAATGTCCCCTTCCTGTGTGGTGCAAAGTGCTCATTATCTGTTAATAAAACCTGCCAAATGAACTCCATAGCTGCAAGTCTTGATGGTACATGATATGGTAAGACATGAGGAGGATGTGTGCACCCATACACTCTAATCATAGTGAAATTTTCTTCTAAAAATAAATCTCCCCAATTGTGGTCACCTTCCCACTTATCAACATATTCATAGGGTCTTAGCAACTGCAGCACCTTCACTGGGAGTCTAGTCTTGCTAATACCCAAACTCTGCATCAAGGGGTATACAATCCAGTTGTCATATCCACAAAATTCACAATCCTTGGAGGTATAATTCCATATCCTAATCCAAAATTGAATAGGATTGGGCCGGTCCTGAAAGATCCTCCGAGGGTTTAAATTTTTTACATTCATGATATCATAATTGAAATGCAATAACAAATGCATTAGGATAGAATAATGTAAAAACTTAGGATCTTTACCCTTCTTCTACACAGCTACAAACCCCTCATGCATTCTATCAATGATGTATTGTATATAGTCATAGCTAGTAGTAGAATGCACATCTTGCAAATCTAACACCATCATTAAAATTCCAGAATTTATCTTCTCAGCTCCTCCATCTATACCCAACACTCTACACAAAGCATAAGCAATGTACTTGATATTGAAATGTAAATCTTTGAAACAGTAGGGTGCAGTTCCTAGTATAGGGGTAATATGGTTTCTAACTTCCTTAAGAATATATTTTTGCATTTGGTTTCTAGCAACCCCAGGCTATAACCTATACCTATCCTCCTGTCTGGAAATATTAATCTTAGTAGACATGGTACTATATAAACCAAAATCTTTCATGAATGAATTCCTATTCAGAATCAACAATGCAGTACCATCATTCTTTTTAATTGTCCTAGACAAAGGGTTGTAATGGTTTGCTATTCCTAAAAATAAGTCTACATCTACATAGACATCGGGAACAATTAACCTAGCCAAACCACTAGTCCAAGGGTTTGATATTGGGATGGCCTTATCAGAATTATTATAAAAATAGTTATAGAGAGAAAAACCTATAGAACCTGGGGTACGGGCATCTCTGATTTCATAGTATTCATCTGCCAATATGTTGGCATTTTCCCTTTTTTTCTCTGTAGACCCAGGCAACAACTTCAAAAATTCATCAGAGAAATTCCTTTTCCCCTTGGCATCTTCATCTACTTCATTGCTCTTCCCACTGGTAGAAGCCACACTAATAGCTCTACTCATCTTGTTCTGTTTTCACTTCTCTTTCACCGATATTGAGATGAATCTTCTCTTAGGAATCCTTACTCTTCTCTGTGCACTGAAGATAATTCAAGAACTTTGAAAACTGGAGAATCACCCTAAAATTGATCAATTCCTGCTTTTTGGACACAGAAAACCTAGCAATTTCTCCGCTCTAAAATTATGGATGTATGATGAATGAAAATAAACCTGTAATCATCCCTTTATGGTAAATTTTCAAAGTACTTAGCTCATCATTGAAGAGACAATCAATTTCGCCTTCAAGTTTACATGCTGTGGTATTAATTGAAATCCCAGCCATAGCTCATGATTGTGATAGGAAATCAAATTCATATGAGTGCATTTTCAGAAAAACCCTTATAAAATTTAAACAAAATGACATGTCTTCAAATGATTGGTTCTTCACCAGACATCTCAACTACCTTTTCACACAGTAATTAATCTCCTGTATTTTCATTGGTAGATGAATCTCTATGTTGTCATGTCAACAACTGCCACCTTTTATCACTTTTTATATTTGGCGACTAAGCGACTATGCATTATCTCTTTGTCGCTGATCAAATCTCTTAACTCTTAATTCTTTTGGAGATCTAGCGACTACATGATTTTATTCATCTTAGCTTAACCATGATTAACTTCTGGCGATTACACGACCAAATGAATCCAAGTCGCTAGTAGTATTGGAAAACTCAAAGTTTATTCAGAGACCCCACGACCACAGTTACTTTTCATCCTTTAAACTCTTATCACCAAGTCTCTAAATGTTCTATTCACTTTAGGAGACCCCGTGACTACCCTTAGTCACCCAATCACTAATTAAAACTGCTCTTTAATATTTCCTTCGGAGACTTCACGACATAGCTCATGAAACCTTATCTTTTAATTTTAATTCAGAGACTATGTGACTAAAGCTAATCTCATTGTTGCGAGAACATTTTACTCTTATGCAAAATTGATAGAGACTCAGTGACCACCGTTGATCTTATCTTATTCTGCATCTGACGGCTCTGCTAAGTCACTGAGTATATTTTGAAAACCCTAAATCATTTGGAGACTACGTGACAATATTAAAATACATAGCTTTACATCCTTTAGTCTCTTAATTGCCAAATGATATTTTTCTTTTGGGAGACCACGTGACAACCCTTTGTTCCTTTTACTGTGGACACGTGTCTCATCTTTATTGTTTGTCTCCAAATCGCTGAAAAGATGCTGACTTACCATGTTTAACCAGCGACTACCCGACCACCATATACTTCAATCAACTTGCGGTTTGTCACCAAGTCTCAGAACCTTTTACTTAATTGACCTTTTAAATGGAGACATGGCAATAGAAGCATTTAAACTTATCACTAACTATGTTCTGATCTGGAGACCCCGCGACTGAAGCAATCGCTAAGTCTCATGTTAATTTTCTAACTGCAAGATATACTGCACAACACCGTGACTTAACTGCTTGTCTCCATGTCACCAGATGGTATTTTATTCATTGGGAGACTCCGCGACTGAAGGACTTCGCTAAGTCTCAAAACTTACAAAGTATATTATTTTTCCTCTTGAGACATCCCGACAATAGTTAATCACTAAGTCTCATGATAAAATGGAATATGCTTTTTAGGATTAAGTGACTAGGCGACCATTAAAAGGGCACATGAATTTTTATAACTTAAGTTTTTCAAAAAGGTAATGCAAAAATATAAACTTGATTGACATTTTAGGGCTTTTTTGCATTTTCACTTAGAAGACAGCTCAAGGTTTTGGGTTTTTCACTATTCAGGTGGATTTTGACCTAAGAACACAAAATTTCCACAGGGATAATTCAAATTGGGACAGATTTTTTGATTTTGGATAGAAATTGGCATGATGACATCAAAATTTCAGGGAAAACCAAAAAAACCAGGAATACAACTAATAGGTGAGGTCCTCAATTGTGGGCCCTTCCAATGCATCCCAGTTCATGGAAGGGAGGGCCATTTTATCTATTCCTTTTACTTTATATTGCGGTTCCTCTATGGACTCAGTGTCTGAAAAACTATCCGGGAACTTTTGAAGGTTGAGGCGCTTCATCATGCCTTGAGTCATCCGAACATAATGCCGGTCCCAGACCTCAAAGTCATCTTGGAAATCTTCCCAAAAATATTCAATGTGAAGCTCATGTGGAGGGGCGATCCAGGGATGTGCCAATGCTATCTTGCCCATCAAATCAAAGTTCTTCTGCTCTAAGTAGAACTTTGCCAGCCCCAGACTTTTAAGTTCCTTATTGGACTCCTTGGCCACTGCCAGGCTGTAGGTATAATTCTCGCATATGACTGGGAATGGGACATTGGTGACCTTATTCACTGTGAAGAGGGCATGCAACTCTAATATCTACCAGAAAAATTCCAAAAGAACTATCTTATTCCCACAATGCTTGGGAAATAAGTAGGGTTTCCTGGAGAAGCCGGTCACCTGAATGTATGTAGGTTGCCAAAATTGGATATGATAATAGCCATAAGAGCTGACCAAATCCATCACCTCCTTAGAGAGCCGGTATTTGATATCCTGAGTAGGTGTGAGGAGGTGGTAGTAAATGAAGGCATCATTTAATCGGCAGAAGCTGAGGAAACTAGCCTCCCATTGGAGTTGTGGGAAATAATCCCATGGAGCATTATGACCCGAGCTAACCCCGAGTACTGCAGTCATCAGTAACCCATTTGTGATGGGACATTGTTGTGGCAGTGCCCACAAAACATAAGATGTCATATAGAACTTGGGCGACCGAAGGACCTGGAGGAGTTGAGAATCCATGTGATTGGCAATGATGGTGGCCCAATCAAAGTATTGCTCATCGGAGGATATGCCGAGCAAGAAGTAGTAAATCCATGCTAAGAATTCTTGGGCATGGGGTTGTCCAAAGATCCTACATAATGTGATGATCCCCATCTGTATTCTTTCCTTGAATTATTTTCGGGGGATCTCCAGTTTCATCTTTTTAGAGTCTTTCTTTGGCATCTTCAACCAGTTGTTTTTGAGGTAATGCCGGGCCATGAGCTTCAGCTTCTAAAATTCCTCCAAGGCCAAAGACCAAGTGAGGATCACTGCATCATTGAAATGGGGAACCCTAGTCCCATCAGAAAGGTTGCGGCATCTAGAGACACCATTGGAGTTGGGTATCCGATTGGAAATGGGGAAGCCAACATGACAACCCAGACGGTTGAGTTGTAGTGCTCTTCTAAAGTGAAGATGAGCTCTGGGGCTTGCACAAAGCAGGGGATGCAAGAAGCCTTAAGAATCATGGAGTTGTCCACATTGGTAGCTAATGGATCTCCGACAGTGCATTGAATGTACATCATCTTCACCAGGGCCTACATTTCAGCCCACATCCTGACACTTGTGTCGGTGATCCATTTATTTTTAGACTCCACCTTCGATCCCTGAATAGAGTCCTCCTTAACATATTTCATAGTCAGTGAGAGTTTTTCCAAGGCCTTCTCAATTTTTGACCTGACTGCTACCCTGGTTGCATTGGTGGTGGGGAGATTCAGACTTCTGGGTGGAGTAGATGCAGATGCCTCTGACATGATTGTTAAATTTGATACTCTGGCAACCTACAAGAAAAGAAGACCATTAGTACATGTATAAAACATAACTTTTATTCCAAATTTTGGATGTTTTCACCACCGCATCACATCTATTCCTGAAGGAATGTTAACTTTAGTTAAACCCGAAAAAGATATACATATTGAAACAAGTTAGAATTTTACCGTCACTCGGGCCTCCAGGGATTCTATCTTCGCGTGATGAAACTGAGACAACAACCACAAAGGGACTTAGGTCTGGAGTTTGAAAACTACCTATTACAATACAAGACTGGAATGAGCCGTTGTCTGGCTAACATGGGGTGTGACATGGTCATGCAGTAATCGGAGTAATGGCATTTATGTTGACAACTGTCTGAATGCACGTGGAGGCAGACGCCACTTGGGTTAAACTTAAAAGCTCACACATGGAAAAATTAACCCTCCATTAAGAGCGACTTGATAGAGGAGAGAGAAAACCACCATGGTTAAACCAGACAGGAGCCGAGTCTGAACCAGGCGATATCTTTCTTGGATGAGCTTCCAGAAATGGGGCTTTTGATGCACAAAGAGCGATGAGCTTGTCGCAAGGTAGAGTGTAGATTATACATAATATATAGATAGAGCCGAAGCACACGCGAGGGCCGAAGCACAACTTGCTGGCTGGCTAAACAAACATTTATACAAAATGTACAGATATTTTACATGACTCATGAGGATATACATAATTTTACAGCGGTATTTACACATAAACTTATAATGCACAAAGAAATCTAACTTACAGCTACACAGAACCAACCCACCAATGGGAGGCGACAAAAAACAATACCAGAAACAACAAAAGCAGAAAAAGATGGAAAATAAAGCAAAAACCAAAAAAAGCTAGCAAACAGAAAACCAGAGAGGAAAAGCCGAGAGCCTACCTGAAAATGTGGGGAACGTGGGAAGAATAAGCATGGGAGGTGCTCTATAATGAATTAACCCTCAAATCACCATGATAAAACACCACAAACCACTGGTTTACTCACCGTTAATCTCCAAAGGAATCTGCACTTAATCACTTAAAATTGCTTAAAATTGCCTTAATTGCTTTGGAAAACTGCTCTAAGTATTTGATCGCGGTAAATATGAAAATTATAGGTAACTTCTATTTATATCGCTAGGGTAAAAAAAGGTTGTATTATTCCTGAAAACTCTGGAACAGGCAAAACCTCCAGACTCCAGGCTTAGGGATTCCATGCAGCCACACCTCCTCACAAAAGAAGGTGTGATGGTAGAGAATCCATGAGTCTGGAATGTGACTAGAAAATAAAAAACAAACAAACTCCGGGACCGGGGTCCTAGAGACAAAGAGACAAGACACAAAAGAAAAACAACCCTCACTGAAGCAAATCCCAAAGGGGAAACAAAGAAAACAAAAGAAAACAAAGCAAGAGCCAAAAGCAAAAAGGGGGACCCAACATTTTGCCTATAAAATGTAGGGACGGGTATGCAGGGCATAACAGGAGGCTTATTTAGTCCTTCACTAGTGAGCTTCTTCAATTTCTCTGACATATGTACTACTTTTGCCTCATTAAGTTGGGCAAAGTGTGTTAGCACCTGGGATATTTCCAAATCTTGAGTATTCTGGATTGACCATATTAAATTGTTACCCTCCATCTTCTCTTGGATATTCAATAAGGATGGCTTCTAATATTTAGGAGCCAAGCTCCACATTGCTAATGCCTAGGATTTGAGGTTGTAACCAAACCCTCTTATCATATCCCCAACCTATGTCTCTGATGAAAATTTGACATTAGGTTGTTTTCTAATTTGATAAATTATAAAGGCTAAGGATAAATCCCATCCTTCCACTAATAGCATCCCACTTGATTTAACCAGTTTCCTTGCTTGTTTAGGTGTTATTTTATCTGATTCAGGATCATAATCCTGCAGTGTTTGTAGAGCCTCTTGGGTTACTGGATCATCCCCTGCTAACTCCAACTGTTTACCCACTTACTTTTGTTTGTTCTAGATGAGGAAGTCTTTAAATTCCTTTGTCTTAATGAAGTTATCATCAATAAGGAATTCATCCTGATGTATTAACCTCTCATTTGTACAATTTATAAGAGGTAGCTCTTCCTCTTCTTCTGCATCCTTTTGCAATTTCTTCCCTACCCTGATATGTTTTCTCAATTGGTGATCATAAGGCCTATTCCCAGTTATTAGGGCACCAATTCTGTCTATCTTTTTCTCCTTCTTCTGAGAAGGTTCCCCTATTTCAACTTTCTGTCTCTTGGGTGGGGGTTTATTTGTCTCTTCCTTCTCAGGGACCTCTGTTAGGTCAATGATATTTTCTCCCTCAGCAACTTGTTGTTATGCAATTGCTTGATTGACTAGAGGGGGACTGGGCACATAGTATTCTTCATCACTATCATCATCATATTCTGATGATGAGTGCCCTTTGTGGCATTTCTCCAAAACTACTAGTGCATCTTCTAGTTGATTGCGAAGGAGAGTGTGAGACTCTATCATAGCATCTAGCCTTTTCAGATATGGCATGTCTGGGAAGAATCCTCCAAAAGTAAGACCTTTTCTCTTGACCTTTCTCTCTAGGTCCACGAGCTCAATAAAATTTGCAACTCTCTTATCCACCTCCTCATCCTCCAAAATATTTCTTATCAAATCCTCTTCCATACACTCCTTATGGTCTTTCATGTAGGGGATGGTTGGTGTTAGCAACTTCTTTGCACTAAGGATGAAACCCTCTGTGTCAAAATATCTGTATAAAGCCACATTCATCCTATAATGGTTCATCCAATTATTTACAGGGTCCAAAGCCCTCTTTCCAATAGTAAATTTATAAATTTTGAACTGCCTTGTGGTAAATGTACCCTTCCTGTGTGGTGCAAGATGCTCCTTATCAGTTAAAATGAGCTGTCTTATAAATTCCATTGCATCTATCCTTGGTGGAACATTAAATGGAAACACATGTGGAGGATGGGTACAATCATACACTCTAATTAGTGTGAAATTATTCTCATAATAAAAATCTCCCCAGTTGTGGTCTCCTGGCCATTTGTTAAGATATTGGTATGGCCTCAATAATTGTATTACTTTGATGGATAGTGTGGTCTTTTTAACTCCTAAACACTGAAGAATTGGATACACTATCCAATTTTCAAAAGCTCAAACTCTTGTTCCCTAGAGGTGTAATTCCACACTCTTAGCTATAATTGGATGGGATTGGGATGGTTGTGATAGAACCTCTGTGGCCTTAGACATTGATAGTTCATGACTGGGAAATTGTAGTACATGATCAAACGCATAAGAATTGAATAATGCATAAAATTGGGATGATCCTTCTTGATTTGCATATCTATGAATCCTTGGTGCATTTGGTCTATGATATATTGGATATAATCATAGTTGGAGGTAGTATGGAGGCTCTGCATGTCCAACACCATCATCAGAATATTTGAGGTAATCCTATTTTCTCCTCCATCCTTTCCTAGCTCTCTGCATAGTGCATATGATATGTACTTTATATAGAAATTTAGGTCCTTGTAGAAGTATGGGGCTCCTCCTGGCACCCATGTAGGTTTTCATCTTCTTTAGAACATGATGTTCCTTAATCAATTTGGCCACAATGCCAAACTCTCTAGTATACCTATTCTCTAGGCTCTTCAAGTTTATCTCAGTAGTCATAGGGTATTACATGTTGGCAAGTTGACTCCCAGAGAGTATATGACTTATTTTGTGTTTTCATTATGGCAACAAAGTCATATGAAGTTTTGACAACAAACTTAGTAGTGGAAATTGACTAAGTATAGAAGACAATACAGAACAGAGATACACAGATTATCAGAGCACCAACACACATGCATATGACCAATTCAGACTAAGTGCCTTCAGACATAAGCTCTATGATATTTTTTTATGCTTACCGTATACACACATGGTATAGAATGTTAGTTCAGATAAGTTACAAAAAGAACAAGTACACTAGCAGTTCAGAATACCGAGTATGGAGCCAACTTCAGGTTTTTTGATTAGCGTGTAATATTTTGTTGTGTAAAGGCTAAGCACCTATTATAATAAGTTTTTAATCATGTATTAAACACTATTGTAAACACGCTTAAGATAATTTGTTTGGAAGCATTGTGAATGCTATTTTTGGGCTGACTAAGGTCTTGTTTATAGTCGCGTCTATTTAGACATAAACATATATATGTAATGAAAAAATATATTTGAAGTGTCAAAGAAATAGGCAGAGCAGAGATATAGATGAACAGTATAAAGATGTCAGTATGAGATAGAGCCCTTAAAGAAGATAAGAGCATAAGCACATAATCAGAACTGATCAGACATCTATGAAATATACAATAGTTCACTTTTGGATATAGTGCATATCTATTCTTAGGAGGTTGTAGCCTTCTTTCTCATTGAGTAGTGAGCTCTTAGACAGTGAGTCCTCACCCCTAATAGGGTTGTTTGTAAAAGACTCTTAACAGGGTCAGCCCTTTGACTAGGTTATTGTACTTGCATTGTAAAGACTGTTCCTAATAGGGCAAAGGAACTTTAATAGGTTCATTATACTAGTGCAATATTTTTGGGTACTAATTCCCATCGGGGTTTTCCTCTAATAAAGGTTTCCCCATAATCATATCATGAGTTATGTGTTCTTGTGTTAAGCTTCAAGTAATTTATAATTGATTTATGTTTAAAGTTGCTGAAATAGAATAATTAGTTAAACACTGATTCACCCCCCCTCTCAGTGTTTCCAACAATTAGTATCAGAGCTCTGGTCCTCTGAGAGAAAGTTTAACCACTTGAGGAGATCATGGATTCAACAGAAGCAAAACATCTGAAAAAGAATCTTGAAGCATCCCTTGAAGATCTAGATAGATCTGAGAAAGAAAATGAGGAACTTAAACTAAAAGTTGATGGCTCACAAATGCTTATCAAAAAGTTAAGAAAAGATTTGAAAGATTTCTCTACAAATGATTTGCATAAAATGGTCAAGAAACTAAACGAAGAAAACTTATCTTTAAAGGATAAGATAGAAGAACTGAATGATTAGTTAACTGATAGCCTAACAACTATTGAAGAGAAGAACAAAGAAAATAAACAGTTAGATGAAGAACTCATGCAATCCAATATGAAAATATTGGAGTTGGAAAACATCAAGAATAAAATTGAATCTGAATTATCAGGAGCAAAAGACAAGATTGATAAAATACACACAAGTTCTGATTTAATTCAATCACAAATTTATGCACAAAAGCTAAAAGGTGATACCACTTGCATGGGATACAGTATAGCTCAAATTGAGAACAATTCATTACAAGAAAGAAAGCTCAAACAAAATCTACAGAAGAAAAGAAAACTGAGAATCATGAAGAGACTAAAGCAGAATCACCAAAAGATAAGCACAAGGCAGTCAACCGTACTTTCTATGCCTGTAACAAACATGGACACTTGGCAAGAGATTGTAAGAAAGTAAGACCCTTCAATGGTTACTGTTACTCCTATAATAATTTTGGTCATAGGGCTATTCATTGTAGGACAAATCAAAGAAATTAGTCACAACTAAACCAAAGGAATTAGACTCAATACAATAAGAGAAATCAACCTCAAAGAAACTTGCAGAACATTACATGTCAGATATGTAATTATAATGGACACACAACCAAGAAGTGAAACATGATGAATAAAAACATCAGACCTCCTATCATTTGTCACTCATGTGGAAAAGCTGGACACATCTCAAGGTTTTGCAGGTCAAGAACACAAGGACAAGAGAGTCCTAAAAAGTCTCTGTTTGAAGAATCAAGAGAAGTTAAGTTTGTGGAAGCTAAAGATAACTCAGATAAAATATGGGTTGAAGTAAAGAAGGATAATGAAGAGAACAAGGTAGCAGATGCATCCTCAGTGGACGCAACTTCTACTTCTAGATAGTTGACCCTCATGGTCTTAGGGGGAGCTATTCTAGCTCTGAACCCTTGCATGGCCAGTATACTCACCTCCGAGTATGCACCTTTTGATTCATGTCAGTGATAACAAAATAATGTAGTATACATTCACGCCTTGTCTATACTTCATTCTAGATAAAGTTTGAAAGTCTCAGTAAAAGCACTTACGACATTAAATGCAAAAAAAAATTATATAAATTAGTGGATTGATTGATTATTCTCATTGTTTACATCTGAGATCAAAAATTTTTCAAAGCACAGAAGCACTAAGCATCAAAGTAATCAAAGGTATTGATTTGATCAGTTGGTGAATAGATTGCAAGTTGAAATGGAACCCTAGCAGTCACGTCATTTTTAATTACCATGAAACCCTACTTAATCAAATTTCAAGTAAGTATGGCAACCCCAGTTGTATTTGACATTGTTGAAAGGAAGAGATTTTTCTTTAAGAAGCATCCATTGAAGTCTATATTAGATGATGTTGAAGGAGCATTCTCTAAGACTCCACTAGGAGTCATGCACATGGAAGAAATTTGTGCGTACATCTATTGCAAGAAGGAAATAGTTAGAGACATCAACATATCAACTCTTATGGGTTCAATGATGAAACCAGACTACTCATTCAAGGATGAATACACGCATCTCACTGATAACCCTATCTTTGAGTATTCTAATGCGCATGAGTTCTATGAGCTAGAATGGGTTAAGATACTACTAAGCAAGATACATGATGGCCTATATTAGATTGATGAGGTTCCTGTCCACATGACTGCAGACCTAAGTCATGAAATGATTGGACTTCCTAAGACTGGACCAGTTCTTCCTACTGGTAAGGATGTTAAGAAGTAGGTTGAACAAGTTTGCTTATCTAGAAGTGATAGGCACGACATGACTATTGATCCTATTAAGGAGAATGACATCAAACTACTCACTATGATACTTGGATACAAGTTTCAGTAGGCAAGCAGACTGAATAGTGTGTCTACAACAACAGTTTTGGCAGTAATAAGGATAGTGAGAGATAACATTCACTACAATCTCTATGAACTATTTCACGCATAGCTGATTGAAAACATCAAAGCTATTAATCATGACAAGAGAAAGGTATTCAAGTTTGGCTCTTTGATCATCTACCTATTCTTCCACATTGTTGGTAAAGTTGTGAATCTTTACCTAGATAGGAGTAAACCTACTATGTCTTAGATATCACTAAAAGTTACATCAGAGAGTAGTGCAAAAGATACTTTGGACATGGATATCAAAATATTCAGGATCAAGATGCAAAAGAGGTTCAGGATACCTGAGAAGATAGTTGAGAAATACAAAGACACCATATGCTTCATGGTGGAAAATGACTGTACTTGCATGGAGGCAGTTGAGGCTAGAACAAAATGGATTCACCCTCTCGGTTATGAAGTTGAAGAACATGTTTTGGAAGGTTATGCACAAGTCCTCCTAACTGCACCCAAGGATCCCAATGAACCTAGATGGGGTACTTACAGAGAAAATAAAAATCAAGTTGATTCTGTCTTATACAATGCTAACAAAAAAAGGAAGGCATCAAGGATTACCTCAAATATCTTAAAAGTTCATGGTGTTACACAAGAAGACCTAGACAGAGCTAGGGAAGCTAAAATTGCCAAAGAACTTGAGAAATCTTCCACTGAAGTAAAAATATAAAAGTCTGATGCTATTCCTATGAATAAGAAGAAGAAATAAAATGAAGACACATCTGCGCCATCAACCACCATTGATCTAGATTCTTCTCCACCTTCTGTAACTAGCAAGTTGACTAGAAGGAAGAAGCAAGTTACTACAAGTCATCCATCCTCAAGAACTACAAGGAGTAAGGTAAAGAATACACAAGCTCCTCCTGAGGTAGGATTCAGGACTAGTCTAATAGTCCTAAAGAACCGAATTGTTAATGAAGGAAGACTAGAATCTATCAAGAATGTCTATGACAAATACCAAGAGATAGACAAAACAAAAATTCATTCTATGATCATCTCTCACATGATTAAGTTCAAAAGGATAGTATTGGAACTCAAAACAGTCATACCAGACAAGGTATGGAACATACTTGATGTATTAAAGAGGCAAGCAATTGGAGAGGATATGAGGATAAGAGAAGAAACATTGGATAGTCTTCTCCAGGTATGCTGGCATGATGAGAAAGCCATTCTGTTGGATTTAGTTAAGCCTCACCTAAAAAACAAAACAAGAGTTCTCCATATCATGAATAAGGAGTATGATCTGGTTGGTGAAGAGACTTAGAAAACTTTTGAGAAGGTATTTATGGATAGACATATGTATCCTTCAACAACACCTACAACAAAGGTAACTCCAATTCCTCCCAAAAAGGTTACAGAACCAGTGATTCAGAATGCACCTAAGACAGGTCCATAGGTTTCAGCGCCCTCAGTTTCAATAAATTCTAATACAGTAAAAGATTCAGGAGATACTATAGTGATTGATGATATCAAGATATCCATGACCTCCTCTAACAATGATATGGACAAAGTTGAAAAAGCATTTGTAAGCATTGGAGAGACAAAGGAGGTATGCACTGATGACACATCTTTACAACAAGATGAAGTTCCCTCTAAATACTCAATAGATTTGAATAAAGAGGAAGATATAAAACTAATGAGACACCAGTCATGGAGATCCCAATAAAAAGTGAATGCATGGATACTATTCAGAATACTATATTCACACCATCCATTCAACCATCAACTTCACAGTTGTCAAGCTTAACTCCTGACTCAACAAGTCTAGATGCATGGGGAGAAGAAGAATTGATCAAGATCAGTGTCCTAGTCATGGAAAAAGAAAAAGAGAAACAAGTTATGAGAAACCCTCTCTTTTTGGAATCAGTGAACATTCTAAATGACCTAGTGCCTGCGGACAAGAAAGTAGCTAAAATTCAGTTAGTTGATGATGTAGATAGCATCCTAACAAGCTTCAAAGAATATTTTAAAATTTTAGTAGACTCAGCTACTAGAATTGCAGAAGATGAGTATAAAAAGGAAAGATTGAATGAACTGGTACATATTTTTTCCTTAGATTTAAAGTCATTAAAGATTGGTCAGATAATGTTGAAAGAGTTGGCATCAAAAGGTAGAAAGGTTATAACTAATTGCATGGACAGAGACAAACTCACCTCTGAACATATCAAAAAGATAGAAGAGGTAGATATCATGGTTGACAACATAAGACACTCAGTTGAAACATCATCCCAAGACATAAACATCTGCAACAATATCTATCAAGGTCAGATAGAAAAAGCTAAAATGGAGATCAGTAAGATAAGGATCAGGCATACTCAACTGAGAAATGCACTTGCGCCCTCCTTAGCAGTTCTGGATGAGAAAATTAAACAGATTGATGCAACCATTGCTACCTATGATCAAGGACCCAACATGGATTTGAAAAAGATGGAAAAGATCACATATGCCCTATGCGCCCATCTACAAACAATTGATGCACTAAAGGCATTCTGGCAGCAAGAGATGGAGAATCTACTGATAGCCTATCTAGATGTATACATGGAGTAAGTATCTAGAGACTTACAATTTTGACACCTTTGTCATTAATGTCAAAGGTGGAGTAATTTATGTATGAGGGGTAGTGTAAATATATGCAAATAAATATATAGTATATGTTAAGAGGAGAATATACATTTTTTGGTGTTAGTCAATTTTGAGTAACTTGGCCACATTCCTTTGTTGCCATTAATGAAAAAGGGGGAGATTGTTGGCAAGTTGACTCCCAGGGAGTATATGACTTATTTTGTGTTGTCATTATGGCAACAAAGCCATATGAAGTTTTGATAGCAAACTTAGTAGTGGAAATTGACTAAGTATAGAAGACAATATAGAATAGAGATACACAGATGATTAGAGCACCAATGCACGTGCGTACGACCAATTCAGACTAAGCACCTTCAGACATAAGCTCTATGATATGTTTTTATGCTTACCCTATACACACATGGTATAGAATGTCAGTTCAGATAAGTTACAGAAAGAACAAGTACACTAGAAGTTCAGAATACAGAGTATGGAGCCGACTTTAGTTTTTTTGATTAGCGTGTAATATTTTTTTGTGTAAAGGCTAAGAGCCTATTGTAATAAGTTTGTAATCATGTATTAAACAATATTGTAAACACACTTAAGCCAATTTTTTTGGAAGCATTGTGAATGTTTCTTTTGGGCCGACTAAGGTCTTTTTATATTCACGTCTATTCAGGAATAAACATATATATATATATATATAAATATATAGATGTAATGAAAATATATATTTCAAGTGTCGATGAAATAGGTAGAGCAGAGATATAGATGAGAAGTATAAAGATGTCAGTATGAGATAAAGCCCTTAAAGAAGATAAGATCATAAGCGCATAATCAGAACTGATCAAACATCTGTGTCATATACAGTAGTTCACTTTTGGATATAGTGCATATCTATTCTCAGGAGGTTGTAGCTTTCTTTCTCATTGAGCAGTGAGCTCTTGGACAGTGAGTCCTCACCCCTAATAGGGTTGTTTGTAAAAGACTCTTAACAACGTCAGGCCTTTGACCAGGTCATTGTACTTGCATTGTAAAGACTACTCCTAATAGGGAAAAGGAACTTTAACAGGTTCATTATACTAGTGCAATATTTGTGGGTATAATTCCCACCAGGGTTTTCCTCTAATCAAGGTTTCCTCGTAATCATATCACGAGTTATGTGTTCTTGTGTTAAGCTTCAAGTGATTTGTAATTGATTTATGTTTAAAGTTTCTAAAATAGAATAATTAGTTAAACACTGATTCACCCCCCATCTCAGTGTTTCCAATAGTACACATTGAAGGCCTTCATGAAAGAATTTCAAGCCAGGGTAACTAGGGATTTTCCATCATCCCTCTTAATTTTTTTGGTCAGGGTATAATATCTAGTGGCCAATTTTAGAATGAAATCAACATCTACAAAGATGTCAGGAACTATTAATCTAGCTAATCCATAGGTCCAAGGGTTTGAGACTGGCATAGATTCATCACTACTGTTAAAGAAGTAATTCAACAAAGAATAGATGGAAGAGCCTGGGGTTTTTGCATTTCTAATATAGGACAAATCATCAATCAAGGTGTCAACACTTACCTTTCTATTTAGGCTTGACCCTCGCAACAATGTGAGAAATTCATTTGAGTAATTTCTCTTCCCCTTTGATTCATCCTCGACATCATCACTTCTCCCACTGGTGGATGCCAAACTCAATGCTTGGCTCATTTTTCCTTTCTATACTATGATCACACTTTTCTTCACCGATATTGAAACAAATATTCTCAAAACCCTCACCACCAACTGTGAATTGCTCTGTAAATTTGAACTTCTAATCACTGTAAAGACCACATATTACACTACTCTCTAAATTCTTAAACCAGAAAATCACCTCTTTGAATCACCTTGCTGCTAGAGATTTCAACTTTTCTCAGAAAATACTGAACTCTCTATAAAAACTTGTAGCTCTATGAATTTGGAAGCTGGTAAGACTAAAATGACAATGGATATGCTTACTTATAACTAAGGAATCAATGTAGCCATCTCTTTGAACTGGTAAACTTACAATTCAATCAATTCACCATTAGTTTTACGCACTGTGACGTCAATTCTGGTTCTAGTCATGGCATTCAAACTGGCAAGTAATCAATTTTTAATGTGTGATTTTGCATATAAAAACCTTATAAAATTCAAAAAGAAATCAAACTCAAATCTGATTGACTGTCATTAGTCATATTTCAGCTACTTTTTCATCTGTCAAAATCTCTGTTATCTTATTTTCTAGCAAGTGTCCATGATGGCGTCAAAGAAAAGTCTTCTTTTAACTCAAGTTTTTCTTTTGGTGACTTAGTGATTGCATAATCTCCTTGTTGCTTGATAATCTTTCTAACTGCAGTTTGTTACTGAGACTTAGCGACTGTTGTTAGATCAATATTTATATCAATAGTTATCTCCATGTTGCTTAATCTTTTAACTTAACTCATCTTCTTATGGAGACAACTTGACTAAGCCTTCACTTAACTTTCCTTCAACCTTAGGTTACATTCAGAGACTGTAATATATCCTTATCGTTGAACCAAATCTTTAACTCATGGTTTATCTGGAGACTATGCGGCAAACACATTAAGCTTCTTTATCACTTGATTTTTTTACTTTTATGATTTCCATTAGGAGATAACACGACTACCGTTGGTCTTTTTTTCCTCTACATCTGACGGTTGTCGCCAAGTCTCATGATTTTCATGACAAACCCTAATCTTTCTCAAGACTTAGCGACTGATGAACACATGTCTTACTTTTCCTTTTGTCTCTTGATTGCTAGATTCTATTTGAATTTTCAACTTTATACTGCGACCTCATGACTACCGTTGGATCTAGCTTCAATCATGTGGTTGTCACTGAATCTCTTGATTATTAACTTAACTCATGACTCTTCTTGCGACTAGGAAACAACACTATTATTCAAACTGTCCTTTAACTAAGGTTTATCCAGAGACTTGGTGACTGTTAAAACTCCATGTCGCTTGATAATTTCCAAACTACAAGGTTAATCTAGAGATAATATGACCACCGTTAGATCACAACTGAGATGAGTGATTGTCGCTAAGTCTCATGATATTTGATGTAAATCACATTTTTTTCAGTGATTTGGTGACAACAATAAAACCTTAACCTTTTGACTCAAATCATAACCCCGGGTCACATTTGGAGATAATGTGACTGAGTAAACTCAAAGTTGCCATAAAAAATTACTAACCCTGATCTTATCAAGAGATAATCTGACCACCATTGGATTTACTTTGCATCGGACAATTGTCTCTAAGTCTCCAAATCACTAATGACATATTCCTTTTCTACAGAGATAACCCGACTAAAGGGAAATCGCTAAGTCTCTTGATGGTAAAGAATATTCAGATTTTATAAAGAGACTTGGCGACTACAGAATATAACACATGCTTTTAAATGATTTTAAGTTACGATAAAGTAACTCCAAAATAGAAGGTTTTTTGCAGAATTAGGGCTTTTTGACATTTTTGAGCAGAGATAACCCTAAGAAATAGGGTTTTTTTACATTTTGGCTCGGTTTAGGGCTAAAACATTTATTTGCTAAGGCATAAGAGCAATTTCAAACATGATTTTCAAGCTTCTGAGCATAGGCATGACTTGGAACTTCAAAATTTTATAGGGCAAACAAAAACTGGAAATACAACCAACAGTGACTCTCTCTGAGGATGGCTAAACACAAGTTTATGACAAGAACCACAAAATCTCTGGTTGCAGACCTTTTCAAAAAACAAAGGTGACATAAACTAACCTACTATAGGAAAAGAAACACACTACTGAAAGGAAACTATGGTACATATAATACATACTTACTTGTGCATGAAATTTTAATTTTTATTGAAAAAAGGTTTTGGAAATTGCCCATGCATAGGCAACTCAAAATCTTCTCCATCCATATTTTTCAGAAGATAAGAATCCTTACCAAATCTCTGTGAAATGACAAAAGGTCCAAGCCATAATGACTCAAAATTCTTATGCTTTCCTTTATCTTCTACTCTTACATTCCACTAAAGAACAAGGTCATCTGGCTGAAATTTTGTGTTACTAGCCCTTTTGTCAAAAAGATATTTCATCTTTTGTTGTAGCTTTATATTCTCCTTTTGGATATCCTTTTTGATTTCATCCAACTCCGCCAATTGCATCATTGTGTCTTGCATATTGTCAGAAAGTTCTAAGTGTTCTTCTTGTATAAACTGATATATTGGTAACAAGTTATTAACATGCATCCTTGATTTCATACCATATACAAGTTCAAATGGTGATTTTCCTGTTTATTTTTTAACTGTTATCCTGTGTGAGGCCTACCCCAGTCTGACATAATCTTAACACTATTTCTCATTTATATGCTCTCCAGTCAATACTAATTTTGCTATAGTTAGACTTTTGGGATACATGTATTACTTTATGAATTTGTTGAAACCTTTGCTTGTATACAAACACCTGATTATGTAATCGGGAAATCTATATAATACTCTATGTTAGTGATGAATATTTCCCTACAGAA
>MU225695.1:1439148-1452203 GCA_018584345.1 Thuja plicata
TTTATAAGGAAGGCCTTAGAGGGAGTTTTGGGTACACACCCACTCTCTACTTTTAGAGACAAAATTCATTTGTAGGAGTAAGATTTGAGAGAAGGAGGAAGGATGAGAAGGAGAAGCTCTTCACAAACTACCTTGCATTTTCCATAGCTTAGATTTGAGGTGAGTTTTCTTATTAGCACAGTTAGGAGTAGTTATTGTTTGCATTTTCCATAGCTTAGATTTGAGGTGAGTTTCCTTATTAGCACAGTTAGGAGTAGTTATTGTTTACATTTATACATAGCTTGAAAAATCTATGATTAAAGTTTATGTTATTATTTTCAGCTTCATGGGTTTTCATGGATTTTATGTGTTGTCTTGTATTTTATTTTGTAATTGATTGTATATGGGGTTCTTCAAGGCTTATTCACCCTTGGGAGGGTTGGGTAACCTTGATGGGGTGAAAGTTAGTGATCTACCCAAGTAGTGCAGAGTCTCCCATGTGTGGAAGGATGTACATGGGTATATGGGTGCCCATGATGCCAAGAATTCCCAAGGAATTTGGGGTTCATAAGAAATTGGAAGGCTTGAAGCCATAACTTGTTTTGTGAAAGAATGGTAAATTTACTCCAGTTGCCATTGTAGGGCATGGAGGTGAAGGATAGAAATTTGTTCATGAGTCCATGTGTGGCCATGGAATAAGATTTTATATGTGGTACTTAGGAATGTTGAGCCCATGTGTGGCCTATTCCTAGTGTACGTATTTTGTATTCTTGGCTTTCTCCTCTTGTGGTAGTGCTATTTCACCCCTTTGTTTCAGGTCTTTTGGAGACCTATGTATATCCTTGGGTAATGGGTATTTTATTGTGTTCCTACTTTTAGTTTCTTGGTTGTTATGTGTGTATGTATCCTGGTTCGGTTCTGGATCCCCTAGCTCGGGGGTGGCCTTGCAAAGGCTTAGGTTGGGAGGTGAGCCTCCATGGTCAACCTTGAAGTTATTGCAGGTCCTGAGAAAGCTCCTGGATGTGTAGCTGGTGTCTTGGAATCTTTTTTGTAACCCCATTCTCAAAAGTCACTTTTTGGTTTAAAGTTCTTCTTGAAACATTTTAAAGGAATTAGAAATTTGTAATTCCCTTGTTTTAAGGTTAATGTATTTTGAAGGAATCGTATTCACTATTTACTTGTAATAAAAGAGAAAGAAATTGTTCTATATACTTGTATCAATAATGGCATGTTTTTCTACTCCAAAATTAGTTTACTAATGATGTATTAAAGTGATAAGTAAATAAATATTAGAGATTATAGCTTTCTGTTAATATTAAGGTGTTAAACCTTCAAATTAATCTACTCTGTGTAATATGCTAAAGTGTAAATTTAACAAAGGACAACACCCCCCTTAAGTTAATATAGTATTTTCATAGATATACTAAAAAGATGATGTACACCTCTTAGTATTTACACTTAAGTGAAAGGATTAAATGGATATATTATTAAATAAATTATCCTAGAAATAAAACTAACTAGATTGGGAAAGTAATACCCTTAAAGTAAAGTTCTTATTGTTTTATAACCCAACCATTTTAAATAGAGAACTTATGGTAGAATTAAGAAATTTGTTTTATACATTATCACGTATATTTTTTAAGAGATTTATGTTCATTAGATTAAGGTTTGAATGTACCAGATTTTGGGGCATGACATCCTGTCAGCCCATAGTGTTAATTTTAGTTTTGTATGCCATGCCCTCTTATTCTTTTCAAGAGTCTTCTTCAAGATCTTCAACATGCTTTTGTTACTAGACTCAGCTTATCCATTTTCTTGAGGATGATATGGGGATGAATATGACATCATTATCCCATATTTATTACAAAAATCTTTTATCTCATTTGATCTGCAACACATGGCATTATCCATTACTAACTTTGTGGGCACACTAAATCTGGTTAAAATATTATCCATCAAGAATTCAGTAACCACCTTACTTGTTTCCTTTTTTGTAGGTATAGCTTCAATCCATTTTGTAAAGTAATATGTGGCTACTATCCAACTGTGTCCCCCATTGGAATTTTCTAAAAATTCACCTATAAATTCTATTCCCCACATAGCAAAAGGAGCTTCTACACTTATAGGTTTTAAAAAAAGGGCTCCTAAATATTTTAGCTTATTTACGAGCCTTTGACATGGTTCACATCTTCCGAAAAAAGCATGGGTATCTTTGAATAAACTGGGCCAAAAATATCTAGCCCTTAAGATCTTGTGGGCAGTAGTCTTGGTAGAAAAGTGACCTCCACATACCCCAACATGCATTTCATTCAACATTTTCTCAAATTGGCTTTGATCTAAACATAATAATAATACACCATTTCTATCTTTCCAATATAAGTCTCCTTGTACTAAGGTGTATCTCTAAGCCTGGAATCTGAGACTTCTCCTTTGGTTATTTGTCATAGCATCAGGACACTTGACATTTTTTTTAAGAAATATACAATATCAACATAAAATGGTTGTTTCTCTATACTTTTGATTGTCTGATCACATATCTCTGTATTATTTACTCGTACTAAATCCAAGTTCTCCTCTGTCATCAATTTTTCCAAACCTTGACCTCTTACCAATTTTGTAATGTGGATCTCTAGATTTAATTCCTGAATTTAGTTAATCCACTTAAATCTCTTACCAGTCACTTCTGATTGGGTAAGAATATCTTTCACTATTGAATGAGGCACATATGCCAGAACCTTAGCACAAACTAAGTATGGCCTAAATGATTTTATAGCTTTTACCAGGGCATATGCTTGCTTCTCCATAATATCATAATTTAGTTCTATAGCTTGAAGGGATTTACTAAAAAAGGCTATTGGTTGTTCAAATCCCTCATCATCCTTTTGTAACAAAACAACATCAATAGTGTGAAAAGATGCAAATAAAAATAAAGAAAAGGGCTTACTGTAGTCTGGTGATTTCAAAATAGGTGCCTCTTGTAATGCTTTCTTTATTCTCTCAAATGCTATTTGAGCTTCCCCATTCCAATGAAATTTTGCATCTTTCTTAAGCAACTTAATAATTGGTTTGACAACCTCTGCAAAATTAGCTATGAAATTTCTGACAAATTTTATCTTTCCTAAGAACGATTGTACTCCTTTTATATTCTTTGGAGTAGTGACCTTTTGTATAACCTCTATTCTCTCAGGGTCTATCATGACTCCCTCTTTGGACACTATATGTCCTAGCAACTTTCCCTTTGTAATTACAAAATGGCATTTTTTAGGGTTTAGTAAAACACCATATTCTAAAGCCTTATTAAAATTTTTCTCTAGATGTTCACAATGATCCCCTTCTTTTTTAGAATATGCAGTCAAATCATCTTGATAAACAACCATGAATAGATCAATAAATTCTTTAAATGCCACATCCATGGCTCTCTGGAAAGTTGCTCCTACATTTATTAATCTAAAGGGAATTCTGACATAGACATAGGTTCCCCATGTTGTAGTAAAAGCAGTCTTGAATTGTTCTAATTCTTTCACCAGTACCTGGTTGTAGCCCAAGAATCCATCCATCATTGATAGCAACTCACAACCAGTTACCTTATGCAACATTGATTCCATGTTTGGCAAATAATAGTTATCCTTTAGGGAAGCAATATTCAAATTTCTAAAATCTACACATAGTCTTATGTCACCATTCTTCTTTCTTACTGCTACTAGGTTTAAGACCCAAGTTGAGTGTCTGATAGGCTGAATAATTCCAACATCTTTTAACTTCATCAACTCTTGTTGTATCTTAGGAGCCAACAGAGGATTAATAGGTCTCTGCTTTTGTCTGAATGGTTTCATATCAGTTTTAACTGGGATTTCATGTTGGAAAATATCCTCTCTATAAGCCTTAATATCTTCATATAAACAAGCAAACACATGCTTATGTTTTCTTATTAATCTTATCAAGTTAGTTCTAATATGAGAGTCCAATGCTTTTCCAATGTAAACTATTTGAGGAGTGGTCTGTGAACCCAAATTTATCTCCTCTAAATCCTCAACTTTGGCATTACTTATTCCTGATGTTTTTTCACTTTGATTAGCAAGCAATGCCTCTATTTATACCAATCCCATAGGAATATGGTTAGAACTAAGTTGTACAACCTCATCCCACAGTACATAATCCTTATTGTCAATGACCTCAAGCAGATTATTGCAATCTATACACTGGTCCTCATAATGATCAAGGCACTGAAGAAATCTAAGGATATCTTGGTCATCCTCAAACACTTGCCAATTGTAAATACTCTCTGAGACAAATGGTCTTCTTTTAACTTCAACAATTGACACCCCATTTAAGGTCATATCATCATTTTGAAGGCAACATTAGCCAATAAATCTGCCATAATGTTTCTTGACCTTTCTATCTAGTTTGTATTAAAGGCATCAAAAAACTCTATTAGGTCCCAAATAGCATGCCTATACATTTTTAATCTATCATTCTTTACAACATATTTGGACCTTACCTAGGCTACTACTAATTCTAAATCACCATAGACTTTTAAGCATTTTATACCATGTTTAGTTGCAATTTCTAGCCCTAGAAACAAAGCTTCATATTCTACTGTATTATTTGTACACTAAAAAGATAGAAGAAAAGAATATTTGAATGTGGTACTTGATGGAGATATAAGTAGGAATCCAACTCTTGATCCTTCTCTTGAACATGCTCCATCAAAGTACATCTGACACAAACCATCACTCTGTTTAGATAACTCCTTTACCAAAGGATCAAAATTTTCACATTGGTGATCACTCCTTTTTATTCTAAAATTTCCATGTCAATATCAACACAGTAATTAATGTTAGTGTCTTCATGCCACTCAATCATATGAGGGGTTCTCCCTTCTCTAGACACTTTGACAATATTTCCAGCAATACTGAAAGTAGAATATGATAAATCACATTATATACTACCTCCTATTGAAGCACTCCACTTTCTAGATAGTAGCATACCATAATGTGGTGGAATATAAACAACAAGTACATTCATTGTTAAGACTACATCAGGGCATACAACTAGCTTATAAGGCATAGCTTCAATGGTACCAATAATTGAGACTTCTCTAGAATCCATTGCTTGACACCTCCCATGAGGACTATCAACTTGTAATCCAATGGATTTCCATGATTTCTACTGGCATAACAGTGTTTGATGCTCCTGAATCTATCATACACATTTTTAGCTTCTTACCATTAATCACCAGTGTTAGAAAAAATGAATCAACAAATTTTGGAGAAGTAGTTGTATTTAGAAAAATCTGAGGAATCTCAGAAATCATCACTTTAGGATCTTTTCCCTTGTCATTTGTTTTCTTTTCAATATGCTTAGTACATTGAATTTTTACTGAGGGCACACTGTTCAACACTAATAAAACCTTTTCTTTGTGTTATTTTATTCTCATCATATCAAGGAATGGGACCTTTATTGTCATTTAAGATAAGAATATCTACTAGAGTGTATTTTACATCAAAGGTTTTTGGTTTTTCTAAAATAATTTTATTTTCTTCTACCTGAATATTCACAGTGGGTTCTTCCCTCATAGATTTCTTATTCTCCACTTTAGGGGAAGAAGAAATTGCCTCTGGATATTTATCCTTTTCTACATGCACATCCTTTTGTTCATTAGCTTTGTTTACTATCTTGACCTTAAGTCTATTTGCATTTTCCCCATGTCCATCCTTTTTAGGTACATATTTGGCATCTATTTTATTTTCTTTTATAAAGATTCCTAAAGGTTGACTACCAGCACCACCCACAACTCTATTTCTTAGGTGATAGTTGTTTCTTGCTTTGCTCACTAAGTCAGCAGTGATTCTAGATTTTTCCACATCAGAGGCTTTTCTCACTACTAAAGGTTCCTGACTATTTTGGGCATAACACCTTATGTGATCATCCCTTTCATCTTCTTCACTATCTGACAAGACTTGCTGTTGATGAATTTCAACTCTTTCTTGCGAACCATATATGTCATGATTTTCAATTTCTTCATCAGAATCTATATCATGACAAGAATATACATTATTCATACTATAATCACATGGATCATTTTCATCCTTTTCTTGCTCCTCATTAAATTTTCAATATAAAGAAACTATGCAAAATTTAGGATTGTGTGGTGCCTCACAGGCTTCACACCAGTAATCATCATTGCACATGTGAATAGTATTTTTTTTGTAAAGGATCAGGGGTCCTATTCTCAGTTTTCTCTTTTCTTGGTGGAGAAATAGGATTTCCATCCTTAAATTGGGTACCATAGGGATAGTTTTGCATCCTATTTTGTGAATTTTAATTGTTATTATAGGATGGTTTGCTATTGTGTGGAGCCCTATAGTATCTGTACTCAGGTTCCTTTTGACCACTCCTATTAAAGCAAGGATATTCTCTTTGACCCAATTTCCTTGATATCCTTCTGTTAATTTCTATGTTCACAACTAATTTATAGGCTTATGTTAAAGTTCTAGGATTTTTATCTCTTAGTGCATAGCCCATATTTGAATCAAAAGCATTAAGATAGGTAGCAAGACATACCTTTTGGTCTAGCTTCATTTTTTGGAAAAATTTGTGCATAGCTCGCTGAAATATTGTATTGAACTCTATTACTTCTTCATTTGAGTTTTTACTTATGTTGTTAAACTCATTAAGCAAAAACCCTTCATTAGTCTTGTCACCATATTGATCCTTGAATAGATCAATCAATTCATCCATTGTTCCCACAGAACCATGAGATAAGCTCCTAAACCATTCTGTAGCATCCTCTACTAGAGATTGTACAAATAATTTCATAAGAACATCCTCATGATTGATATTTAAGTCATCTATAACATCAAAGAATTTTCTTAAATGTTCTTCACATGTGACAACATTATTACCTGAAAATTTTGGTAGCTTCTCTCCCATATCCTCTGGTATTACATTAGGATAACCTAGAATTCCAAAGAAATAAAATTGCTTGTACCTTTCTATAGGAAGAGGTCTCCTTTGAAATTTGTCATTATCTTTTGGAGCAGATAATTTGCTATGGTCTTTGAAAGAAGAAGCCTTGCTCTTTGATGTTGTAGGATTCTCTGTATCAGCAAAATAAATTGTGGTTGACTGTAAGAAATCAATTTTTATTTTCATTTCTATTGTACTAGCCTTTGCTTCATATTTCTCTAACATCTTATCCATAGTTTATTTTTATTTTCTAATCTTTTCAAGGTCAATGTATAATTTAGACATTTGCTCTGTTAGGTTCTTTTGAGTTTTAGGCTTCTCAACTTCTGTTTCTGCGACTTTTCTCTTTCCTTTATCTTTGAAGTTTTGAGGACCTAAATTTTGGTGGGTGCTGGGAATCTCTTGGTCTCTTTGAGACCTCTCAATATTATTTATAGCTTGATGTCTTAGGGTTCTTCTCCTATACTTATCAACATCTTTCTTCTCTTGCTTTTTATTTTTATGTTCTTTTTCCCTTTTCATCTGCTGAATAAGGGCAAGGTGTTTCATGAGGAGTCTTTCTTCCTCTGCAAGCTCATCAGAAGGAACTTCCTTAGAGTCTGAACTAATTGTATCTGTCCCTTCTCTTTCACTAGAGGTGGTGGTGAATGCATAGGTATCTAGTCCGAGGCTTGGGGCTTCTATATATTCTGAGGCACTCTCTTCTTGACTAGACTGATTACTATTTTTCCTTCTAGTACTATTCTCTTCACTTCTTGGAGGAGAATTATTGATTATTGCTTGATTTTTCTTCTGTCTCCAAGACATCCTAGGTTTTGAAGTAGTGGGAATCCCACTATCCAACTCAACTTCTGGATTGTTTTTTACTCTTGACCTAGTATTCACTTTTTACTGATCAAGAGATTTCACTTTTAGAGTCGCCACCCAAATTTGGGACATACTGAATACTACTAGAATGACCTTAAAAATGGAAAAACTCAACCTTCAACTTGATTTGACTTCTAAACACCAGAAATTCCTTATAAGCTTCTTTCAAGTTTTACACAAAAATCCCCAGCGGAGTCACCAGTTTGTTAGGAGGCTCGGATGGGCCAACTCAATCTCTAGTTTGAAAGTTTTGAAGGACACTGAACCAGAGAATCTAGGATAAAAAAAACCTATTTTATGTCCCCAACAGAGTCGCCTATTTGTTAGCTCTTTTTCTTGTAGAAACAACTTTTAATGTGACAGTATACTTATATACCTGAATGCAAACTCCTAATTTTTGTAAGAGAAAGGCTAATTGATGAGGGTATTAGATAACATCTGGGGAAACTATTGCCTCCTCCTTCTTTTTTGAGATCCACTTGCTCAGGCATGTATTACCTATGGATGATGACTGAGTGACAATATCTTTTAAGTGGATTATCTTCTTACTAAACTTCTAAAATGCCTTTAAATGGATCAACAAGTAAATGACTATGCAAATGATTAGGAAGATTTTGATATAGAGCTTAATGATTTAGACTTGTATTTTGACAAAAAAAATGAGTAAGGTAACAAGGATTCTCATCCTTCTTATTTTTTTAGTTCCTATGAACCTCATGAAGGATAACCTATTTTGACTCTCTCTCAAAGGAATCAGTAAACTGAATTGTATTCCTTAAATACAATTACTTGAATGAAATGTATATCTGAAGTGTGAATGATTTGATAAATTAAAATACTAGTTGGACAATGAACAATTACTTAGCCAACTACAAACCAGTGCCTTATCCTAGGGCTATGAGTCAATATCTGGTATAACTCCACAATAAGGTGATCAATAAAACATTTGCAACAAAGATAAAATGCCTTACAGATTATCCTCTTTCTACAACTATATCGTCAAATCTTTAAACTAATGTTAATTCCTCTGGGATCACTTGAAATAATTAATCATTCCTTGAAGGAGCTTACAAATGACTGCACAACCACCTTGTCATCAGTATGTCTAAATGCCTTACAAGTAAACATACAAGAATTATAAAATAAATAAAAAGAGAAAATCCAAGATGCAGAAAAGAGATAGCAAATATTTGTATTAATGTCTCAAAGCTTCAAATACATATAGATAGACAAATAGTACAAAGGCTCAGACAAATTTCGTAGTCCACCTTGTAATATATTTCACTAATTTCAAACTTCCAACCTCCTACAAAATGATATATATATCTATCTATCTATATATATGTATATATATATACATATATATATATACATATATACATATATACATATATATACATATATATATATATACATATAGATATATATACATATATACATATATATACATATATACATATATCTATATATGTATATATATATGTATATGTATATGTATATGTATATGTATATGTATATATATAGTCCTAAACCATCTTGGAATCCTTAAGATAAGGATGCTACAAGCTTCGGATGGTTTAGAATACCTAACCCTAAAAACTAGAAAAGACAAAAGACAGAAACATTCCAAGCGGTGGAAGGACAAAATTGAAGAATAAGATTTGATCTTCCTTTGTCTTCTTGTGGATGCCGACACCTTTGTATATATATGTTCAAGATAGCATCTGATTTGATAATGAGATCTAATGACTGCCAATTCAGGCTAACTTCCACTAGTCTTTAAGACTGCTAACCTTCCCGTGCTCATAGAACAGGTGCCATGTGTCCTCTTACTCTTCATCTATGATATCCAAGTCAACAGTAACAAGATTTTTCTTCTTGGGCTTGGTCATGATATCCCATGCTGTCACATCTTCCTCCTTGGGCCATTCAAAGCTCTGTATACTCTCAAGTTGAGCCTTTTGTCTCTCCCACCTAGCATCTGTTATGCTTTTCACATCTGTGATGAATTTATTGCAATCAGTCTCTGCTTTTATTGATTCATCCAGAATCTTATTGTATCTCTCCATGTGCATCTCTCCTTGATGAGATACATAGATATGTTTTTTGGGAAGAACATGATCAAACTATGAACCCATAGCCCTAATGGATTGATCTGATTGTCCTCTATTATGATGGGTGACACAAACCTATTGTAGCTTGTCCCAAACATATTTAGCCTTGCCTCTATTTGGTTTGATTTTCCTTTAAAGAAGCAAAAGGTGGCTCCAATCTACTCTATCTTTGTGCCAAAAAGAGTTACTATTTCTGGAAAATATGACCTTAGTGGTTGAAAGATGCCAACCTTTCAAAAAGTGCTGTCCTACCAGACCAAGTTGAATAGTATGGATTTAAAATTGATATAAAACTATTCACCTCTTTTTGAAGGCCTGGAAACTTGCCATAAGCTCCATACAATACATCAATCTTATCCTTAATGATGTCTAATAGGTGTTGCAAAATTGATGTCAATGCACTTAATATCACATTGTTGTGCTCTTTGAACCCTAGCCCTATTTTTGTAGCTATCCCCCCTGTATCCTCTATTTGGATTTCTATATCCTATACTTATTTAGGCTCAGTAGGGAAACCTCAGGATTTTCCAACAATTGTTGTGTAAGCTCAGCTATGAGCTTCTCTTGTGCCTTGATTTTTATTAATCCCAATTCTTTGTATTTTATAATGTCACTAGTGTCACTAGTGAGCTTCTTCAATTTCTCTGACATATGGACTGCTTTTGCCTAATTGAGCTGGGAAAAGTGTGTTAGCACCTAGGAGATTTCCAAATCTCCAGTATTCTCGACTGACCAGATTATTTTGTTACCCTCCATCTTCTCTTGGATATTCAATAAGGATGGCTTTTGATCTTTAGGATCCAAGCTCCACATTGCTAATGCCTGGGATTTGGGGTTGTAACCAAACCCTCTTATCATATCCCCAACCTGTGTCTCTAATGATAATTTGACATCAGGTTGTTTTCTAATTTGATAAATTATAAAGGCTGAGGATAAATCCCAGCCTTCCACTAATAGAATCCCACTGGCTTTAACCAGTTTCCTTGCTTGTTCAAGTGTTATTTTCTCTGATTCAGGATCATAATCCTACAATGTTTGTAGAGCCTCTTGGGTTACTGGATCACCCTTGCTAACTGCAACTATTTACCCACTTGCTATTACTTGTTCCAGAAGAGGAAGTCTTTAAATTCCTTTATCTCAATGAGGTTATCATCCTTAAGGAATTCATCCTGATGTATTAACCTCCCATATGTATAAGTTCTAAGAGGTAGCTCTTCCTCTTCTTCTACATCCTTTTGCAATTTCTTCCCTGCCCTGATCTATTTTCTCAATTGGTGATCATAAGGCCTATTCCCAGTTATTAGGGCACCAATTCTGTCTATCTCTTTCTCCTTCTTCTGAGAAGGTTCCCCTGTTTCAACTTTCTATCTCTTGGGTGGGGGTTCATTTGTCACTTCCTTCTTAGGGACCTCTATTAGGTCAATGATATTTTCTCCCTCAACAACTTGTTGTTCTGCAATTGCTTGATTGACTGGAGGGGGACTGGGCACATAGTATTCTTCATCACTATCATCATCATATTCTGATGATGAGTTCCCTTTGTGGCCTTTCTCTGGAACTACTAGTGCATCTTCTAGTTGATTGCAGAGGAGAGTGTGAGACTCTATCATAGCATCTATCCTTTTCAAATATGGCATGTTTGGGAAGAATCCTCCAAAAGTAAGACCTTTTCTCTTGACTTGTCTCTCTAGGTCCACGAGCTTAATAAAATTTCTAGCTCTCTTATCCACCTCCCCATCCTCTAAAATATTTCTTATCAAATCCTCTTCCATACACTCCTCATGGTCTTTGGTGTAGGGGATGGTTGGAATCAACAACTTCTTTGCACTAAGGATGAAACCCTCTGTGTCAACATATCTATATAAAGCCACATTCATCCTATAATGGTTCATCCAATTATTTATAGGGTCTAAAGCCCTCTTTCCAATAGTAAAGTTGTAAATTTTGAACTGCCATGGGGTAAATGTACCCTTCCTATGTGGTGCAAGATGCTCCTTATTAGTTAAAATGAGCTATCTTATAAATTCCATTGCAGCTATGCTTGGTGGCACATGAAATGAGAAGACATGTGGAGGATGGGTACAACCATACACTCTAATTAGTGTGAAATTCTTCTCATAATAAAAATCTCTCCAGTTGTGGTCTCCTAGCCATTTTTCAAGATATTGGCGTGGCTTCAATAATTGTATTACTTTGACCGGAGGCTTAGTCTTGTTAACTCCTAAACACTGAAGAATTGGATACACTATTCAATTTTCAAAAGCTCAAAACTCTTGTTCCCTAGAGGTTTAATTCCACACTCTTAGCCATAATTGGATGGGATTGGACTGGTTGTGATGAAACCTCTATGGCCTTAGACATTGACAATTCATGAGTGGGAAATTATAGTACATGATCAAATGCATAAGAATTGAATAATGCATATACTTGGGATGATCCTTCTTGCTTTGTATATTTATGAATCCTTGGTGCATTTGGTCTATGATATATTGGATATAATCATAGTTGGAGGTAGCATGGAGGCTCTGCATGTCCAACACCATCATTAGAATATCCAAGGTAATCCTATCTGCCCCTTCCGACCGGACCCCCAAAAGTTTATATAAGAAAAAAAAAAAGCTCGCGCGGGTCATTATCATTTAGCGGCTTTAGACTTGTGAGGAGCTATAGTGGTATTCCAGCCAGAAGGGGTAAGAACCTTTTTTATTTTTTAATTTTAATGTTTTTAAATGTTTTTTTTTATTTAGTATTAAATAATTGTTTTTTAATTAAAAATCTTTGTTTAATAGTTATTTTTTGTTTAATTAATAGAAAATAGTTGTAATTTAAAAGAAATATTTTAATTTAATAGTTATTTTTGTTTATTTAGTATTTTTTTTTAAATCGTAGAAATAAAATAATATTATTTTATATAAAATGAGTTATGTAATTAATATAATCTTTTTTTTTAGTTAATTAAATGTGTTATTTATTTAATTAATTTAATTTTGTTAGATATATTTTAAAATGTTTTAATTTAATTTTGTTAGATATGTTTTAATTTAATTTTGTTAGATATAGTTTAATAGGAGTTAGGGTGTAGTTAGATCTTGGATATAATGCTAACCCCAACCATAATATTAATTT
>MU225695.1:1457793-1484112 GCA_018584345.1 Thuja plicata
GCTTTCACAATCCTCGAATTCAATCTCAGAGCCAAAATCTATAAACCTGTATATCGAATACTAGCCAAAATCCTCTTAATAAAGAAAATCGAATAAAGTTTTCAATGCATGCAACACCATAAACAGGAAAATTGCCCTGTGAAAAATAGAAAAAAAATCAGTTAACTTGAAAAACACTAAATCAAAACTTGACATGCAATACAAAAAAATAAATTAAAATAATTAATAAATTCAAAAAACTATTAAAAATCACTTAATTCAAAATAAAAACCACTTAACTCTTCCAAATAAAATTATAAAACTCTAAAACTATTAAAACTAAAAAACTATTAAAAATCTATAAAAAAATCAATTTTTTAAAAAACTATAAAACTATAAAAACTATAAAACTATTAAAAATCTATAAAAAATCAATTTTATTTAAAAAATTGGGCATTGTGAAAATTTGGATTTTAGGGGCTGGCCATGCATGCAACTGTGTTTGGTCGGCTAATGCGTCTGGCTGGACCTGCATGGAATCCTATTTGGCAGCCAAGTCATAAAAAATGGGTGGCTTTCTCAAGTTCTCCCTTCTCGACCTGAATTCTCTATCAAAATTTACCTTTCTGTAAAATCTAAAAATACCCTTTTGTAGAGCTCATAGTCAAGATTATGGTCGTGTAATTTTTATCATGTTTTGGTTTCATATAATATATTATAAGTTGAAAATACTTCAAGTAGGTATTTTAACATTTAAGAACACGCTCATTCAAAAAATAGTAAAAATAACAAATCATGTCAGAAAAATTAAAACTTTATATTTAACACTAGAGGAGAGAGTCCTCTTCAAGAATATGTAATTTTTTTTTACTTGTGTATATTTGATAGGGAAAATTGAACGCGGACTAAAAACTGTTGATTTCAGGTAACACCGACTTTGGATAGTTATAACAGACAAAATATATAAAAAAATCCAATCTTTATTTTTTTATGCATTAGCTATACATGTCATCTAAAACATATTATGGAATCAGAGGAAAAAAATATTATTAGCATATAGTTTTTTAATGCGGACTAGACCCTAGATTTTCAGAATATTTTAGGAATAAAAAAATGGACTTCAAAAGTTAAAAAACTATGTCAAATTTTTTTCAAAATTTTTTTAAAAAATTATAAGCCTAAACTTCATCAAATTTTACACATTTCATTAGTTTACATCATCTTCAAATTCTAAACACAAATGCCACTTTTATATTGTTAAAGTTTAAAAATTTGAATGCTGTCATCCTTTTCCTTTATAAAAGTGTGACACAGGTTTGTACTTTTACCCTCATCTTCTTATGAAGACAACATGACTAAGCCTTCACTTAAATTTCCCTCAACCTCAGGGTACATTCGGAGACTTGGCGACTTTCATATCTCCTTATTGCTGAACCAAATCTTTAACTCATGGTTTATCTAGAGACTGTGCAACAAACGCCTTAAGTCTCTTTATCATTTGATTTTTTTACTTTTATGATTTCCATAAGGAGATAATGCGACTGCCATTGATCTTCTTTTCCTCTGCATCTGACGGTTGTCACAAAGTCTCATGATTTTCATGACAAACCCTAATCTTTCTCGAGACTTAGCGACTGATGAACACGTGTCTTACTTTTCCTATTGTCTCTTGATCACCAATTCCTATTTGACTTTTCAACTTTATACCATGACCTCGTGACTACCATCTGACCTAGCTTCCATCTTGTGGTTGTCATTGAATCTCTTGATTATTAACTTAACTCACGATTCTCCTCACGACTAGGTGACAACTCTATTATTCAAACTATCCTTTGACCAAGGTTTATCCAGAGTCTTGGCAACTATTAAAATTCCATGTCACTTGATAATTTCCAAACTAAAGGTTAATCTGGAGATAATGCGACCACTGTTAGATCACAACTGAGATGAGCAGTTATCACTAAGTCTCATGATATTTGACTTAACTCACATTTTATTTAGAGATTTGTTGACAACAATGAAACCTTAACCTTTTGACTCAGCTCATAATCCTGGGTCACATTTGGAGATAACGCGACTAAGTATACTCATAGCCTCCATAAGAAATTACTAACCCTGATCTTATCAAGAGATAATTTGACCACCATTGGATTTACTTTGCATCAGACGATTGTCTCTAAGTCTCCAAATCACTAATGACATATTCCTTTTCTACAAAGATAACCTGACTAAAGGGAAATCACCGAGTCTCTTGATGGCAAAAAATATTTAGATTTTGTAAAGAGACTTGGTGACTACAAAATATAACACATGCTTTTAAATTATTTTAAGTTACGATAAAGTAACTCTAAAATAATTTTTTTTTTAGAGAATTAGGGCTCTTTGACAGTTTTGAGCAGAGATAACCCTAAGAACTAGGGTTTTTTGACATTTTGGCTCGGTTTAGGACTAAAACATTTATTTGCAGAGGCATAAGTGCAATTTCAAACATGATTTTCAACCTTCTGAGCATAGGCATGACTTGGAACTTGAGAATTTTATAGGGCAAACAAAAACTTGAAATACAACCAACATACCCATTGTAGTTTCACATAACTCAACCATTCACCAAGTCTTCTTTTCATGCCCAAAAATAGGGCTAAAACACACAGACAATTTAAAAAAAAAAGTATAAACAATGATGATGGCACCATAAGTGCAAAATACTTTGTGGAAAGGTGACGACAAGATGTTGTAAGTTTTCAAGTTGCAAGGTCAAGACTTAGATTGAGTTTGGATCAAAACAAAGGCAGATGCAGAGTCGGTAATTCCAACTCATTATATGGACAGAGACCCTATGGTTTAGCGCAATAGGAGCACTAGGGTCGGGTTGATTAAACTCTAGTTTTATATTTACACAAGGAGTGTCATTAAGATCATAACCCTTTTGTTAAGTACATAAGTGAAGTTTGTTTGATCTAGAAATACTTGAATCCTTACTCTTAATTGAAACATGATCCGTTTATATCTATTACGTATTACACTATCATCATTTAGTTATTTATGTCATTCAATGTATCTTTAAACATGGTCCTAGGGCACAACCTAGTTGAATAAATAAAAAAAAACCTTTTTAGATAACCTATCAATCTTAATATTAACAATCAATTTAATTAACCCCATCTGATATCCTTGAATTCCTAAACGAAACCCAAATTTCATTATTCTATCCCCATTAGATTTTCCTAACATAATTAAAAATAAAATTCGCACAAGACAACAATCTTATCCAATTTTAATACGAAAAGATGGAATTAAACTTCTTAAGAATTGACATACGATTAATTGATAACTGCAATAATAACATTCAAATTTACTCCTTTTATTTGGAAAGAAAATCTTAGATTTTAATTACACATACATTATTTAAATAACTAATAACTCAAATAATTAAAAAGAATGAATTATATCATATCCCCTAACTATACTTAAAACACTTAATCCTATATACAACATAATCTATTAATAATAAAATCTATTAAATTTCTACCCTATAAAAAAAATACATAAAATATAATTCATTTATCATTAGTAACATTAAAAAAGAAACAACTAAACCACAAAATTAATTACAAATAAAAATCTATTAATAAATCTTAAACTAACTTAACATTACAAACCTACCTACTAACCTATCTAACTATCACATCACCCCATTTCCCTAGCTCATGGCCCACTTGCCAAGTGGGTGGGGTGATGTGACAAGTGACAAAACTTGGCTGCATGAAGAAATTTGAATTCAAGAGGAGTAAAGTGCATGTTTGAAACGTTAAGTTTGGGGCCCACCAAAACATTAACCTTGACAAAGTGTAAAGGTATGCAAGTTTTTTTTGAAAAAGTAGACCAAGACAAGGCATGCTAGGTATGGCAGAGGATATGGGTGCCTTGTCATGGTGGATGACTCTAAACCCAAGGAGAAATGACGACCCAAATGGAATAGCTTTCCCATTAACTATGCAAGGTAAGTGGTTTTATTATTTTCTACATTTTTTTTGTTTAAAAAATTCAAACAAAGGGCATGTCAAATCCATCACCCATGTGGAGGGTGAAATAGATGTGGGGCCCACTAAATAAAGAGGTAGCAAGTGCATGAAGTGATATGTGTCCCTTTTTTTTTAAATTTAGTTTTATTAACCAAGGTTACATAAATCAAGAGGGATTAAGGGGGAATTAGTATTCTAACCCCCTTACTAAGTAAGAGAATGAAATATTCTCTGTGGTTAAAGGGAATAAGTCATTTCCCATACAATTTCCAGAGAGCATTTTGCTCTCTAAATTTTTTTGAAGTGGTGTTCTTTTGCCTTTTTTTTTGACATTGCATTTCATTTATTTTTGCATTATTGAAGTTGAATGTATTTAACATATATTTTTATTTATGCATTACATTGAGTGGGTTATTTATAATGTATTGGTAATAGGTAATTATTTATTTAGTGATGCAATTTGATTTAAAACTATTGTTAACATGATATTCTTTTTTTACAAAATTTGAGGATGCAATATCTAGTTTAAGGTATAATGTTTTGATCATATTGTTTATAAACTAAGATTATCAAGAAGGAATTTAAGAGTATTTAAACTTGTAATTTTGCAAGGTAAAACAATTGAAGACATTTTATAATTGCAATCCATAAAATTTGAATACACAAACTTGCTCATATTACAATGACTACATTTTCATATACACCATTGGAGTCTACAACATTAATCCATCTTTTTACAAAATCTATCTTCAACATGGATGCACAATACAAAAAATGATACAACAATGTAGAAGTCTCGGACACTATAACATCAAGAAAACTTCCATGCTCCAAATCCATAATGGCTCCATCAAAAGTCCATCCAAAATCTGCAAAAACAAACTTAAATCAACCATGGAGAGCTCACCTCCCATCCTAGGTCTCAAGGAGACCACCCCAAGCTAGGAGAACCGACAACCAATGGGTGATATTCACACCATTCATGCAACAAAAAAAAAATAACAAGATACAACCATCCAAGGCTTGCACAATAGGATTCATCTTGATTCCAAAATAAGGGTGAAGGTGGACTTCCATGTAGGATATTTTCAAATGAAATACAAACAATAAGCTTATCTTTCCAAGGCTAAAATCCACATACATTCTTCCATAAATTCTCCTCCTTATCTCCCCCAAATCAAGATTAATATCATTGGCATGCAAATGCCCATACATCTTGCATTTTTTTTCCTCTTCTCTCCATGAGAAGAGACTCTACACTTTCATGGAGTCCAACTAACCCCTTCCCCCATACATGGCCACTTCTTCCCTATCCAAGGGTGAGTAATGCCATTACACCCTTCACAAAAATCTCTCATTCAAACAAAGATAAACACCATAAATATGAAATCAAACCCAAAATCCCATTCCCTTACATCACAACAACACAAAATACATAGAACACATATGCAAGAAAATTAAATACATACTAATCTATTTGTATCAAAAAAAGGAAAATATTCTATGGCAATGGTGGAGACTGACCTTCACAAGTGTTATGGTAAAATGAGGTTTGAGAAGAGCCCAATCCCTTTTGCTTCCTTCAATCCAAAACCCTAATGTCTCTAAACGTAGAGAGTGGTTGAACACCCTCTAACTCTATAAAGGGCCTCTAAAAAGGTATCCAAATCCTACCCACCCAATAACATTAATTTCAGAATTGACCCCTAAGTCCTATGGCTGTCCTATGTCCCCTATCATAAATGCAAGATTGGAAAGGAGTGCGGGTTTGGGAAAAAGGTCAAGACTCACTCCATTTTCGCAACATGTGAGTAATGGGTTATTAATAGGGTCACCAATGCCACTAGTGGGTTCTAGAGGTGTTAGAAATGTTCCTAACCCATGCCCTTATCACTAAGGTACTTGGATTTTGCTAAAATTGATCCTTAGGACCACTTTTTGGCCTCTAAAAGTGACTAGAACAAAATTTAAATTTAAATAATCTAATTGGATTAAATTGCCAACCTTAGTAGACATGTCATTACATAAACACATAACAAGTGTCAAGTGACACTATAAAATAACATAATGCAACATTGACATGCCATAAATTACACAGTGAAACCACCTAACACATACATACAATTTACGGTCATGAATAAAATCACTTAACGAGGTTTGAATCTCTTCATTAGATTCAACCTTGGCTTTATAGTTTGCACATATGGTTGCTTACTAGTTCTCTGATAATTTCCATGGTAATTTTCCTGCACACTAAATTAAACATCAGTAGCTGAATAAAATCATATGCATATATATATAAATCAAATTGCATAATCAATTGACTGAACATTCTACATTTCCATTTAATAATCTTTTTCCATATTTGCACCTGATAACCATAATGGATTACATAATCAAAATAACATAACATATTTTTCCATTTGAATTTAAAATACTGAAATAATCATCATAATGCATGCATATACCCAAAATATCATAAACATCATCAATAAGGTATACTGAAGTAATCATCACATGACATAATAAATACTAATAATGTCTATTCCATCAAATATAATGTCCCAAAATATCAAATCATAATGTATCAAAATAAGTGTATTAGCTGAGCTATGATGGGTCGAGGTGAGGCCTCACACTTCTTGCTATCTCTCCTTTTCAAATCTTTTTCATCAATCAATTGATATGACACTTTATAAGATAGTAACTATTTTACTAGTTAAGGTTTGACATTAATGAAAATATAACAAGTGTTTCAATTGTAGTTTCCAACAATCTCCCTCTTTGGCATTGATGGAAAACGCATGCAAACAAACAACATATGCAAGGTTCCCAAACAATCCAAAAAGTATGTTCTATAAATAGATTTTCATTAATGTCCTTAGCTTCATTTCTATTCTCTCCAATATAAATATTGTCTCCCTCTTGGATATATTTTTCTCTGTATCTTATCTCTCTCAAATAATATATCTCCCTTACTAATTTCTCTTATGTATATCTCCCTCTTTGACAACAATGCCAAATAAATACATCTTCAACATGTAGATATCTCTATTTCAAGTTTCTGAATTCAATGTTCCCTCTTTCATCTTTCTTATGACTGATCAACATATTTTTCTTAACACTTCATAGCTTTAGGCAACTCCTAAAGTGTGACCACCTTTTGCATTGATCTGTCAGATATTCTATGTAATATATTTTATGCAACCACTCTATATGATCTCATTTAGCCTCAGATAGGGGAATCACCCCTAATTTTACTCTTAGATACTCATAAGCATCCTTAGGTAAAGCCTTAGTAAATATATCTACCAACTATTCCTTTGTATTAACATACTCGAGTCTTACTTCTTTGTCTTGTACCAATTCTCTCAAGTAATGATACTTGATAGAAATATACTTGGTCTTTGTAAGCATCACAAGGTTCTTTCAAATGTTAATACCATTAGTGTTATCACAAAAAATAACAATTGGGTCTATGATCTCTTCCTTCATACCTTTCAAAAATTTCTTGATCCATACCATGTTTGAAAAATTTACTACTGCTGTGACATATTCAGCCTCTACTGTGGATTGATAATACAATTTTTTTTTTCTTTCTTGTCTAAGAGACTAATCTCTTTCCTAAAAAGAATGCACCTCCACTTGTTCTTTTTCTTTCGTCAACATTACCTACCCAATCCACATCTGTGTAAAATTTTAGTTCAAACTTCTCATGCTTCTTGTAATATAATCCATAGTCCTATGTTCCCTTCAAATATCTCAAAATCCTCACTGCCATTAAGTGACTATCTTTAGGATTTTCTGAAAATATTACAACAATCTCAACTGCTAATGTAATATCTGGTCTACTATGGACAACATATTGTAGTTTTCCAATCATTGATCTATATAGGGTTTGATTCACTCCATCTATCTCATCAGTATTTGATAGTTTCTATCCAGTAGCCATAGGAGTACTTACAGGTCTGGAGTTCTCCATGCCAAAACTCTTTAGTATCTCCTTGACATACTTAGATTGAGTAATGTAGATACCTTTCTTCATCTGATATAATTGCAAACCAACAAATAAATTTATCTCTCCAAACATAGACATCTCAAATTTAGTTTGCATCTCTTTTGCAAATAATTAGCATAAAACATCTTGTCCTCCAAATACAATATCATCAACAAATATTTTAGCTAACAATATCCCTTGACCTTTCTCAAACTTTAAGTACAAATTATTGTTGCCATTTGTCCTTGTAAATCCAATCTTGACTAAGTAATTGGGCAATCTCTCATACCATGCTCTGAGGGCTTGCTTCAATCCATACAACGCTTTATGTAACTTGCAAACCATATTATTCTTGCTTGAATCAAAAAATCCTTCAACTTGTTCAATGTATACCTCTTTTTCCATTATTCCATTCAGAAATTCTAATTTGACATCCATTTGATATACTTTGAATCCCTTGTAAGCTGCATAAGCCAGTAGAGTTCTAACTCCTTCCAATCTTGCAACTGGGGCAAACGTATCACCATAGTGAATGCCTTCTTCTTATGCATAAGATTTGCATACCAGTCTAGCCTTGTTTCTTATGACTTCTCCATGTTCATTCAACTTATTTCTAAATACCCACTTTTTTCAAAGAACATTCTTGTCCTTTAGTCTAGGTACTAGTGTCCAGGTTTTGTTCTTCTCAATTTTTTCAATTTCTTCATTCATGGCCTGTATCCAATCTTCATTTCCTAAAGCATCTTTCACTATTTTTGGCTTGAATTCACACAATAAACATGTCTAATCTTTCAATTTTCTTCTTATCATGACCTTTGAATCTTTATCTCTAATAATTTGATTAGGTTTATGATGTCTCCTTACATATTTTGCTAGTGTAGACTCTGGTCTTCTTTTCTCTTGTTGTTCATCCTTAGATTCATCATCAAAGTTAATTTCAAGTTCATTTTGTGTCTCTTCTTCTTCCTTGACAGTCTCCTCCTAATGCTTGGAAATATCTTTCTGTATCTCGGCATTTTCTTGCTGTTTCTCGACAACATCATTTGTTATTCGACAACTTCTTTTTCAGGTTCACGTACACTACTGGCCTCTCCTTCATTCAAGTAAACAAAAAATTTGTAATATTTAGGTTCTTGATTACATTCCACTTTGTTAGTGTTAGAGTTCAAACACTTGTATGCTTTTCTCTTAGTGGAATAACCTATGAATATGCCTTCATCACTTTTAGCATCAATTTTTCTATTTCTATTGTCCTTCAGTATATAACATTTGTTCCCAAAAACTTTAAAATATTTTATATTAGGTGCATAACCATACCATAACTTATAAGGTGTAATATCAGTACCTTTATTGCTTGTACTCTGTTCAAGGTATAGATTATTGTACTTACAACTTCTCTCCAGTACTTTTGTGCAACATTCTTTTCAATCATTAGTGTTCTAGCACAATCCATTATTGATATATTCCTTCTCTCGGCTATGCCATTTTGTGGGGGAGTCCTTGGAGAAAAAGTCTATTTTTTAATTCCTCTATCATTACAAAATAGGTTGAACTCATTTGATATAAACTCTCCTCCTTTGTCAGATCTCAGACATCTCAAGTTCTTACCTATCTCTTTTTCAACTTTTGCCAAATACCACTTAAATAACTGAAAGGCATCAAATTTCTTTGAGAAACATTACAATCATCAACAAAAAATATGAAATATTTATCACCTCAGTAGATTTTTACACCAACAGGTCCAGAAAAGCCAGTATGAACCAATTCTAAAACATCATCTGAAGTATAGGTTTTGCTATTAAAACTAGACTTTGTCATTTTTCCCAACTGACATAGTTTACACATAACATTATCAGGTTTCTTCAATCTTGGTAACCCTCTTACTCTTTTCATCTTACTAATGTTTACCAAATTGTCAAAGTTCACATGACATAACCTCTTATTCCATAACCATATATCATCATATTATGCAAACAAACATGTCTCATCATATAAATATAGATAGAACAAATTACCTCTTGTCTGTTCTCCAATCCCAATCAGTTCACCAGTAGCATAAAAAAAATTAGCTTTTCTGCGATGAAACTCAACTCGGTATCCAGAAGCATTCAACTAAGAAATACTAAAAAAATTATAATTTATTCCTTCAATCCAATAGGAATTGTCACATATGATCTTATCAGTCAATTTTATTGATCTTTTTTCTTTCACAGGACATGGTTTTTCATTACCAAACTTAACACTACCACCTTTCGAATAGTTTAAGGTTTCAAATTTACTTTTATCACCAGTCATGTGATATGAACAACCACTATCAATTATCCATCTATCAACTTTACTCATCCATTTTGTCTTTATACTTTCTTTATTCTTTCTCATCCTTGTCATTCTTGTCAGCACATTTTTCAGCAATATGGCCAACTTTTTAACATGAAAAATAGATTATAGAAAGTTTACCTTTGAATTTTTCTCTTCCTCTCGGTAGTATTCTAGCCATAAGTGCTTCAATCTCATCAAGATCTTCTTTAGAAGTGTCACTATCACTATTAACATGTATTTCTTTTCCTTTTCTTGATTTATGAAGAGTCAATTGTGATTTGAATGCAGAATCAACATGGTTAGAAGTGAAATTATCAAAATTTGATATTTCAAAAGTAGTAAGTCTACCAAATAGACCTTCTAGAGTTAAGTTTTTATAGGGAGTACATCTTAGTTCTTGTATAAAAGATACTCTAATAGCATATATAGGAAGTAAGGTTCTCAACACCTTTATAATAACAACATCATCACTAATAGTTCCATTGGCTCCTCTAATAGCATTTATAACCTCCTTAACTCAGCTACAATACTAAACAATAGTTTCACCATCTTGAATTCTCATTTCATCAAAATTACCTTTCAAGCTTTTAGATTTGGCTCTCATTACATTTGTATCACCTCCATAGATAGTTTCTAGTGTATCCCACATTTCTTTTGCAGTTTTTCAATCTTTTATATCTTCAAATTCAGGATAGCTTAGGGCTGATGCAGTCTCCAACATTGCTCGGTTGTGTTCTTTTTTTTTCATCTGCTGAGCTATCATAAGTGTAGGAACTATTATGTAATCATTTTCCACATAGTATTTTTTTGCATCTCCAATACTAGCTAGGTCTAGCTTCATCAAAATTTTCCATGTAGGGAAGTTCTCCTTGTTAAGCCTTGGTACCTATTTTTTATACATCTTGACCTTTAGCTTCAAGTACCTTCAAAATTTTCTCTACAAGCACCATAATAGATCTAATATCAATTGTTATAATGATTTAGAATAACTGAGAGGGGAGGTGAATGAGTTATCCAAGGTCTAGATGTAGCAATTGAACTTTCAAATACTTCAACCAACTCAAATCCACTCAGTCTCAATAGCATATGATCAACAATATAAAATTGTAGTTTACTATCCTACTATAATCGATTTGTAGAATATAAAAATATTAACAATACAATTAACATGTTGGCAATTTGACACTATAGGGATTATATGACTAGTTTTGTGTTGTCATTATGGCAACAAAGTCATATGAAGTTTTGATAGTAAGTTCACAAACTTTGAAGATCAAGATTTGGCTAAGTATAGAAAGCATAAAAAAATAGAGGTATACTGTTGATCAGAGCACCAGTGCACATGCGTATGACCAAGTTAGAGTATTCACCTTTGTACTTAAGACTTATGATATGTTTTTATGCTTATTCTATATATGCATGGTAAGATACGACAGTACGAAGAAGTTATAGCAAGTTCAAGTGCCACTAGCAGTTCAGCAAATAGAGCATGGAGCCGACTTCAAATTTTGATTAGCGTATAATATTTTGTTTTGTAATGGCTATGTACCTATTTAATATGTTTTTAATTATATTATTATCACTCAAGTAAACATGCTTAAGCCAATTCATTTGGAAGCATTGTGTATGTTGTTTTTGGGCCGACTAAATCCTAGTTTTTGGTCACGTCTATTGAGTATGTATATATAGTTAAGATGTATTTTCTATTAGATGTCAAATCATTGAAAAAGAGAATGATTAAAAGTAAGATAGAAGAAAAAGAATAATAATAAGTATGAGATAAAACTCTATCAGTGATTAGAGTTTTAGCACACAAAATGAATTGATCAGACAAGCAGTTCAATTTATAGATATAGTGTGTATCTTTCATCAGGAGGTTGTAGCCTTCTTCTTTATTGAGCAGTGAGCTTGGGCAGTGAGCCATCCACCTTTAACAGGGTTTTGTAAAGACTCCTAATAGGTTCATTATACTTTCATTGTAAAGACTGCTCCTAATAGGGCAAAGGAACTCTAACAAGTTCATAAGATTAGTACAATTATTTGTGGGTACTAATTCCTATCGGGGTTTTCCTCTGATCAAGGTTTCCCTGTAAACATATTTTGTGTTATGTGTTAATGTGTTATGCTTAATCAACTATCTATTTTGGTTTAAGTTTCAAATTTTTGAATTATACTAAACAATGATTCACCCCCCTCTCAGTATTTCTAACAATTGGTATCACAACTCTAGTCCTCTGAAATAAAGTTTAACCACTTGAGGAGATCATGGATTCAATAGAAGTGAAACATCTAAAAAAGAATCTTGAAGTAGCCCTTGAAGATCTTGATAGATCTGAAAAAGAAAATGAAGAACTAAAACTAAAAGTTGATGGCTCGCAAATGCTTATCAGAAAATTAAGAAAAGATTTGAAAGATTTCTCTACGAATGATTTGGGAAAAATAGTCAAAAAGATGAATGAAGAAAACATGTCTCTAAAGGATAAGATTGAAGATTTGAATGAAAAACTAATAGATAGCCTAACAAATATTGAAGAAAAGACCAAAGAAAGTAAACAATTATATGAAGAACTTATGCAAGAAAATATGAAGATCTTGGAGTTGGAAAACATCAAGAAAAAGATAGAATATGAATTGACAGAAGCAAAGAATCATATTAAAAAATTACACACGAGTTCTGATCTAATTCAATCACAACTTTATGCACAAAAGTTAAGAGGAGATACTACTAGTGTTGGATACAGTGCAGCACAAATTGAAATCAATACAATGCAAGAAATAAAGAAAGCACAAGAAGAATCTACAGAAGCAAAGAAAAGTGAGAATCTTGATGAAGCTAAAACTGAATCACCTAAAGATGAACACAAGCTAGTTAACCAAACTTTCTATGCCTGTAAAAAGCATGGACATTTGGCAAGAGATTGTAAAGAGGTAAGACCCTTAAATGGCTATTTTTATTCTTGTAATAAGTTTTTTTGTAGGGATATACATTGTAGAACAAGTTAAAGAAATCAGTCACAATAGAACCAAACAAGTATGACTCAAAAAAATCAGAGAAATCAACCTTAGAGAAACTATCTGAACATTACATGTCAGATATGTAATTACATTGGACATACAACCAAGCAGTGTAGCATGGTAAATCATATAAATAGACCTCCAATCATTTGTCACTCATGTAACAAAGATGGACATATCTCAAGGTTTTGCAGATCCAGGACGTAAAGACAAGAAAATCCTAAAGGATCACTATTTGAAGAATTTGTAGAAGTTAAGTTTGTGAAAGCTATAGAAGATTCAAGCAATATTTGGGTTGAGGTAAAGAAAGATGATAGTGTTGTCAAAGTGGTAGATGTATACATAGTGGATTCACCTTCTACTTCTAGATAAGATGACCCTCATGGTCATAGGGGGAGCTATTCAAGCTCTAAACCCCTGCATAGTTGGTATACTCACCTTTGAGTATGTGCCTATGAATTCATGGATCTGGTCACGGATTAAGGAAGTATGCATGAGTGCATAGCTTGTAATTCAACAAGAACTATTTAAATCCGTATTATGACAGTGATCATTAATTGTAATAATTTAATTTATAAGTCACTGAAAGGTCTCATATATTCACTTCTACATTCTAGATTGAGTATTCGGAGAGCAAAGGAGAATTAAGCATCAACGTGTTGAAGGATAACCATTGGTTGGTTAGCAAAGTGAATTAAAGTTGAAATGGAACCCTAGCATAGATGCATCATTTTAAAACTTTAGTGAACCCTACTTAAGCAATCAACAAGTAAGTATGGTAACTCTTGTAGTCTTTGACATCACTGAAAGGAAGAGATTTGTGTTTAAAAAACATCCATTCAAGTCAGTGTTAGATGATGTAGAAGGGGCATTTTCCAAGACTCTTCTAGGAGTTGTGCATGTAGAAGACATTCGTGTATACATCTATTGTAAGAAGGAGATAGTAGGAGAAGACAACATAACATCACTCATGACATCTATGATGAATTCTATCCATTCTCTCAAAGACAAGTTCTCTCATCTCATAGGAAACCCTATTATTGAGTAGATGAATGCGCACAAGTTCTATTAATAAGAATGGGTTAAAATTATACTTAGAAGGATTCATGATGACTTATCTGGATTGGTGAAGTCCCAGTTCATATTATAGCCGATCTCATTCATGACATGACTAGACTCTCTAAAGTTGATCCCATTCTTCCCACTAGAAAAGATGTTAAGAAGCAGGTTGAGAAGACATGCTTATCTAGAAGCGATAGGCGTGGAATGATAGTTGATCCTATTGTGTAGAAAGATATCAAACTCATCACTATGATCCTTGGATACAAGTTTCAGGACACAAGAAAAGTTAACAGTGTATCTTCAGCTACAGTTCTGGCAGCTATAAGGACAATGAAAGACAACACTCAATACAATTTGTGTGAGATATTGCGCACACGGTTATTGGAGAACATTAGGGCTATAAAACATGATAAGAGAAAAATATTCAGATTTGGGTCTCTAATCATATACATGTACTTCCACATTGTTGGTAAGGTTTCTAACCTCTACCTAGACAGGAGCAAACCTACCCTACCTCAAATTTCATTGAAAGCTACATCTGAAAGTAGTCTAAGGGATTCTATGGATATGGAGATCAAGGCATTTAGAATTATGATGTAGAAGAGGTTTAGAATACCTAAGAAGATAGTTGAAAAATACAAGGACACCATATGCTTCATGGTGGAAATAGATTGTACATGCATGGAAGTAGTTGAGCCAAGAACCAAATGGATTCACCCACTTGGTTATGAAGTAGAAGAACATGTGTTGGAAGGATATGCACAAGTCCTTCTGTCTGCTCCTAAAGATCCAAAAGAGCCTAGATGGGGCACATATAGAGAAAAGAAAAATCAAGTTGATTCTATCCTATACAGTGTAGAAAATAAGAGGAAAGCATCAAGGATTACCTCTAACATTCTGAAAGTCCATGGTGTCACTCAAGAAGACCTAGATAAAGCTAGGGAAGCTAAAATTGCAAGAGAAATTAAGAAAACACCCACAAAAGTCAAAATAGAAAAATATGATGATATCTACAAGAAGAAAAAGAAAAAGTTTGATGAGATCATATCCACGCCCTCCACTACTATTGACCTAGAATCCTCTCCACCTTCTGTGCCAAGAAAGATGACTAGAAGAAGGAAGAAAGTTCCCACAAGACACCCATCCTCAAGGACAACATAAAGAAAAGTAAAGAATACTCAAGCCCCTCGTAAGGTAGGATTCAGACCTAGTCTTGAAATCTCAAGGAACAAAATCATTAATGAAGGATGACTAGATTCAATTGCAAATGTCTATGACAAGTACCAGGAGATAGATAAATCAAAAATACATTCTATGATTGTCTCTCATATGATCAAGTTTACAAGGTCAGTTTTAGAACTTAAGACAATCATTCCAGACAGATTATGGAACATACTTTACTTATTAAAAAGACAAACAATAGAAGAAGATATGAGGATTAGAGAGGAAGCACTAGATAATCTTCTCCCTATTTTCTCAAATGATGATAAGGAAATACTATTAGATCTGGTAAAACCTCATCTAAGAACCAAAACAAGAACTCTTCACATTATGAATAAAGAGTATGAGTTGGTTGGAAATGAGACTGAAAAAGCATTTGAGAAAGTGTTTTTGGACAAACACATGTATCCATCAATGGTGCCTACAACCAAAGTGACTCCAGTTCCTTCCAAAAAATAAAAATAATCAGAGTTTCTTAATGTGCCTATGATAGGTCCACAGGATTCTGCGCCCAAAGTTCCATCATCCTCAGATACAGTCAAGGATACATATGAAACTATTATGATTAATGATGTTGAGATATCAATGATAGCTTCAGATAATGACTTGAACAAATTTGAAAAATCATTTGTCAGCATTGAAGAAGCTAAGAAGGTATGCATTGATAATACCTTCTTGCAGCAAGATGAAGTTCTTACTAAAGACTCAATGGATTTGAATAATGAGGAAGATAATAAATCTAATGAACCACCATCTATGGAGATCCCAATGAAAATTGAATGTATGGATGTAAGTCAAAATTCTATATTCACTCCATCTATCAAACCATCAATATCATTGTTGTCAAGTTTGACCCTTGACTCACCAAACCTAGATGAATGGGGAGAAGAAGATTTGATCAAAATAAGTGTATTAGTAATGGAGAAAGAAAAAGAGAAACAAGTTATGAGAAATCCTCTCTTTCTTGAGTCAGTAAAAATTTTGAACAACCTAGTGCCAATAGAGAAGAAATTGGAAAATATTCAATCAGTTGATGATGTTGATAACATCTTGACAAGCTTCAAAGAAAACTTCACAAGTCTAGTAGACTCAACTAGTAAAATTGCAAAAGACAAATATAAAAAGGAAAGGTTGGATGAACTAATAAAGAATTTCTGATTAGATCTTAACTCATTGAATATTGGTCAAGCAATTCTGAAAGAGTTAGTAGCAAAAGGCAGAAATGTGATAGCTAACTGTATGGACAGAGGAAAATTTTCTTCTGAACACATCAAGAAGATTGAGGAAGAAAACATCTTGGTTGAAAATATAAGGAAATCAGTTGAAACATCCTCTCAAGACATCAATATCTATAACAACATCTATCAAGAGCAAATAGATAAAATTGAGAAAGCCAAGATAGAGATCAGCAAGATAAGGACCAGACAAACACAACTGAGAAATGCACTTGCACCCTCCTTAGTTGTACTAAATGAGAACATCAAATAGATTGATGCAACTATTGTCACATATGAACAAGGCCCCTGTATGGATCTAGAAAAGATGGAGAAGCTCACATATGCATTATGTGCCCATCTTCAGACTGTTGATGCACTCAAGGCATTTTGGCAGCAAGAAATCAAGAATCTTCAGATTGCATACCCAAATGTGTACTCTAAGTTTGTACTTAGGGAATTTAATTTTTTTGGAACCTTTTTCATTAATGTAAAAGGGGGAGTAGAGTATATAAAGGAGTATGGTGTATATAGCCGAAGGTATGATGTATAGTAAACTTGCATTTTTTTGTGTTAAGTCAAAGTTTAGTAACTTGGCCACATTCCTTTGTTTCCATTAATGACAAAGGGGGAGATTGTTGGAAAGTTGACACTAAAGGGATTATATGAATATTTTTGTGTTTTCATTACAACAAAAAATTCATATGAATTTTTGACAGTAAGTTCACAAACTTTGAAGATGAAGATTTGGCTAAGTATAGAAAGCAGAACATAATAGAGGTATATAGTTGATTAGAGCACCAATGCACGTGTGTACGATTGAGTTAGAGTATGCGCCTTTGTACTTAAGATTTATGATATTTTTTTTATGCTTATTCTATACATGCATGGTAAGATATGACAATACAAAGAAGTTACAGCAAGTTCAAGTGCCACTAGCAGTTCAACAAACAGAGCATGGAGCCGACTTCAGATTTTGATTAGCGTATATTATTTTGTTTTGTAATGGCTATGCACCTATTGTAATATGTTTTTAATTATTTTATTATCACTCATGTAAACACACTTAAGCCAATTCATTTGGAATCATTGTGTATGTTGTTTTTGGGCTGACTAAGTCCTAGTTTTTGGTCGCGTCTATTGAGTATGTATATATAGTTAAGATGTATTTTGTATTAGATGTCAAATTGTTGAAAAATAGAATGATAACAAGTAAGATAGAAGACAAAGAAGAATAATCAGTATGAGATAAAACTCTATCAATGATTAGAGTTTCAGCGCACAAAAGGAACTAATCAGACAAGCAGTGTCATAACAAGCAGTTCAATTTATAGATACAGTGTGTATCTTTCATCAGGAGGCTGTAGTCTTCTTCTTTATTGAGCAGTGAGCTCAGGCAGTAAGCCATTCACCTTTAACAGGGTTTTTTAAAGACTCCTAATAGGGTCATTGTACTTTCATTATAAAGACTGCTCCTAATAGGGCAAAGGAACTCTAACTAGTTCATAAGATTAGTACAATTATTTGTGGGTACTAATTCCCACCAGGGTTTTCCTCTGATCAAGGTTTCCCCGTAAACATATTTTGTGTTATGTGTTAATGTGTTATGCTTAATCAACTATCTATTTTGGTTTAAGTTTCAAATTGCTGAATTATACTAAACACTGATTCACCCCCCCTCTCAGTGCTTCTAACATAACATTCACACAAATATGACACCAAGATTTAATGTGGAAACCCAATATGGGAAAAACCACCAGTAACATACTACCAATTTTTCACTCTTTTGAAGTGAGCTTTGTGAAAAGCCAACCCAGTTAAAGGTTACAATACACACTATTAAATGTGACCCGATTAAAGGATTTAATCACTCTATTAGAAGTGAGCCTTGTTAGAGGGCTTAGACCATTCCCTTAGAATATCACCTTGATTAAAAGGATTTAACAATATGACTGTTTAGTCAACCTTGTTTAAAAGGATTTTGCAATTGATACAATGGTTAGAAAGTAACAAAAAATTTTGATCTGAAACATACAACTCACTTTGCAAATACAAATCCAATTATAGCTCAAATGCTAATTAAGTGTCTGGCCTTCATTGTCATCTCTATCACTCTGATCTGCTTGGAAATCCTTCAAGCAATCATGATTGTGCAGTCTTGAACTGCTCTCTTCAGCCTTTCCTTCCTTCTGCTAGATTTTTCCAATCAACTAAATTAACCACATACCACCACACATAACCTACAATTAGGTTAATATTATACCTCTCTGATCAGGTAGCTCAATCTACTGTCGCTTAATCATCACCGTAGATCTTAGGTTTTGGTCAGATCCAATGAATCCTTCCATCATTTTTTTCCATCTACATTGTAGAATACATCCTAAAACTCCTTGAATCCATACATAAAAATGGTTAAACATATTGTATGTGAATGAAATACACCTTCATAAGATTAGTTTATTTATGAGCAATCCTATGGAATAATAAAGACAATTTAAACTAAGAATTGCACAAAAATCAATAAGCATCTCATGGCTCTCTATCTAAGCATGTTAATAGAGCTCCTGGCCTTAATGTATACTAATGAAAGTCCTAGAATGAGAGTTTTGATAAAGATATGCCTAATCTAGCTCAAATTATCTCAATTCCTTCAAATTATGAACTCAAATGCTCTAAATTGCTTTTCAAAATGATTAATTATGCTTTGATATACTATGAAAATGGCTATAGTCTAGATGCTTTGCATTCAAATTTCTAGGATATGATGTTTGTAAAATGGCTTGTATTTATGCAATTTTCCCAAGTGTAGGGGGTAGAGTCAATTGATCATGATTAAGCCTTGGTTGAGTGAGAGGATTTCAAATGGTTTCAAATGGGGGGATAATTTAAATGCTTGTATCAAAGGTTGGGATAAAGAGACAAATTTGAGTGATTGAGATTGAAAGTTCAAAATGAGTGATTGAGATTGCAAATTTGGAGTGATCCATGTGCTTTACTATTCTCAATTCTCATTGGTTCCTCAAGTTCATGTTGAAAGATATTTGGATTTATTAATTCAATAAATTAATTAAATTAGCCATGTATGGGAATAGGTTCAATTTGATTTTTGATTTAAACTATATAATTAATTTATTAAAATTAATTATATAGTTTGATTAATCCCTTTAGGCTTATATTTAATCATTTGATGTCATTTGTTAATTGATCCTTTGATTTGTTTGATTTATCACAATTTGATTTAATAAATTTCCATTTAAATTGATTTTGATCAATTTTGATGATATTTAGAGCATTTTCCCGAGATTTGCAGATTTGCTTGATTAGAGAACACCTGCCCAATTTTAGGTGTCTACAAATGCCCCTCTTTGAATTAATGTGCGAAGAGCATTGATTCAAAAAAAATTGCATGTCTTGATCATTGATTTGATGCCTGATTGATTGATTGACACAAAAACCTAATTGATTGTAACTTGATTCGATTGATTGATAACCTGATCTAAGATGCAAAAAACTGATTTGAAACCCTGATTCGATATCTTGATTTGCAACTAATTTGATAAGATGTAGAATGCCCCACTGATAATGTTTGAATTTTTAATGCCCCATCTTTAGATTGATATTTCATGCAGATTTTGATTTGATACTATGATGATGCCCCCTCAAAAATGAAAATAGATTGATGTCCAAATGCAAAAGATGATGAAACTGATAAAGAATAGATCCAAAATGTTTTCATTTCTGAAAAACATTGATGATGATCCTAGCAAAAAAACATGCCCCAGTGTGAAGAAAATGCAAATTAAGTCAAACTGGGATAAAAACCTCCCCAAAATGAGGTCAAATAGCTTAAATAAGTTGAAAACCCATTTTTACTATTCATTTTCACCTTTTACTGTAGGGATTTTTCTTTGATCCTACTGAGATTGATAGCGATGGTGGTCCCTATTCAAGAGCATCAGTTCAAGAGAGCATGCCGGTATCAGAGACCCCCTGACTATGGACCTCCAGTAAGTGGTTTTTGAACCTCTTAGTGCATGTATTGCTTTATTCTGACCACATTTATTGCTTTTAAACATGCTTTCTAAGATAGATTTATCCAAATGTCACGTAGCATAGTTTAAATGACACCTAGACATGTTAAATGCTATATTCGTGCAGTGAAATGACACCTATGCATAGTAAAATATTGCGTGTAAGTTAGGTCAAAACTTGCATTTAAGCAATAGAATGTCGCCTAGCAAACCCTAGGGAAAAAGTAGATTTTAAATGCCACCTAGTATGTTTGAAATGATGCATAGGATAATGAAATGATGTCTATAATGTAAAGTAATGCCTTCGATAAATAAAATCATGCCCATCAGAAATTAAATGATGCTTAACATGAAATGATGCGTACGCTATGCCAAGTGACGCCTGTAATGAAATTTTGATGAAAACATGAGTTAGAAAGAACAAACTATTGTCTGATTGATCGTCTGGATTACCAGATTGATTTCCAAGATAGATAGATGTGTTTAGTAATATTTCCAAATGTTTAAGATATTAGAATGATCACAACAATGGATGTTTGATATGTCAATTTGATTGGGTAGAAAACTGGTTGGTAGGATAATTGATATATTGATCCCTTCTCAAGATCTAGAGTTAGGAACAATAGGTTGATGTGCTTAAAAAGAGAAAAGGATTGATTTGATTGACTTAAAATGATCCACTGATATAATGATACTCATGATTCACTTGTTTTCAAATTAGGTATGGTTCTGTAAGTTGTATGTATGAAATATAGCTTCTTGGATACTTGATTTAGCCAATGAGTTGAATGATCTAGAGATACATGTGATAGAGAAGTGTGGTTTGGGCTTCCTTCTTGATATTCCTCAGTTTCATCTAAACCAAGGTATAATTATAGCTATGGTAGAGTGTTGGCACTTTGACCATAATACTTTCTATTTACCCCTCGGTGAGATGATGATCACACTCGAGGATGTTTACAGATTTTTGCATATCCCGACTCAAGGAGAGAGAGTTTACTATGATTAGGTTTATGATGAAAGCATATGCAAATGTGTATTTAGAGATGATACTATTAGAGATGACACCATTACATGGGCATAGTTTTCTTCATCCCCTACTTTTCCAATAGTGTTAGGTGCAGTGATTGGAGGATTACTTCTCCTTGACTGATGAGATCGTAGATTTTCATTTGGCTGGGGCCAGATCTTGGAGGACTTACTTGCACATCCTTAGAGGTTTGATTGGGGATCCTTTGTTTTAGCCTAGTTATATCATGATTTTCCCGAGGTTTTATATCAAGTTAGTGCATCTTTATCAATAGGTGCTATTGTGTTACCGTTATGGACCTGGGAGCACATCCCTGTGAGGAGACTAATAGCAGCTCGAGTGCGAGGTCAAGGATGGCCTTACACTTTCCTTTATGATGGTATGGTTTTCCAACATTGTCTAGGAAAGGTTTATTACTGGCATCATATGATTGGCGATATAGATTAGGTTGTATAGAGACCTTACCTTAGCTATGAAGGATGGAGAGAGGATGATGATGATCTTCTGTATATGTTTTCACCCCGTTGGATGATTTGGAAATCACCTCTTGTTATTGAGAGATTATGTTTTGGTAGAGTTTTGCAATAGTATAGCCAAGTTTAGGATATGCCTCAGGGTATGGCCTTATATGCATGTGTATAGGAAGAGTGATCCATGTGGGGAGCTCAGGTAGATTACAAGTTTGCATGCACTAAGATTGACAGATTGGGATTTATCCAATGGGACATGTTAGATCATGTTGTTGATGCCGGTATGTCTGCTGAGTATAGAGAGTGGTTTTCTCAACACAGATTCATGAGATTTATTGATCCTACAGATCCTATCCCTGATATGGATGATACTTTAGATGATGATGGCAGAGATGGTGGTGGTAGAGGTGGTGGTGTGAGAGTACAGAGACAATGAGCTCCTAGGGTTCTAAGAGCTTCTAGAGCTTTAGGGAGAGAATGGGTTTGACGTTGGATGTGGGGTGGACATGTGGGAGCTAGGGGTGGTGGATATGGTCAGCCCAGATAGAGACAGGTTTAGGTTCATCACATACCAACCGAAGTATGGGGACATCAGAGATAGAGGGTTGCAAGGTAGACACATATATCTATTGCTAGACAGGCTCTTGGACCACAAGTTCAGACTTCTCTATAGAGACAGGTTCATGCACAAAAGTTTCCTCCACATATTATAGTTGCACCATAGGTGCCTACATAGATTCTTGTTGCACCACAGACACCTCTTACACCACAGGAACCTCAGGCTCTACAGGCTCCTTAGGTGATAGATGCATTGAAATAGGATATTAAGACCTTACAGGCTAGGATTAAATTGATGAGTGGTCATATTGATCAGGTGGCTAGCATGATCTAGTAGTTTATGATGATGATGACACAGATGCCTAGTGTAGCTAGCACTAGTCAGGTACCACCAACTACACAAGATAGATCAGGTGATAGAGATCCCAATGGTACATGTGATATAGGTACTGGAGATGGATTAGGTGCCCCTAATGTGTCGTGAGACATGTATATTGATCCTCTAGATATGCAATGATGTACCATATTTATTTTTGATCAGGACTTTGATGATGTATCTTGATATATAGATATTTATGGATCTTTTGATTGACATTTATTGATGATACTCTTTGATTCTCAAGATGTTGTTATGATGTTGATGTGAGATTTATTTATATGCAAATCTATATGATTTCTATGATGCATTTACTTTTATTATGCTATGGATGTAGTTATCTTAGATATGACATAGATAGATGGATGCAAATGATTTATGCAACTACTTCTATATGTTTTCTAATTTTATAATGACGAATACAATGATTTATGCAATGCAATGGTAAAATGAATACAACTATCTTTTCGGATTTTGATGTATGCAACTTGTATGAAATGAATTTTAAAATGGATGTAACATGGATAATGATTAATGCTTTTTTCTTTTGATTTTTTGAGATGATAGATAATGAGCAATGATTAATGCTATGAATGAATGCAAAAGATAATCTCACATCATTGATTTGAAACAAGATAATTGATAATTGAACCCCCAAATTTTTATTAACCCCCTTGAACTTGGGAAATACTTTAAACATGCAATTAATATAGCATGAAAATTCAATGTAATGCAACTAATTGTCATTAGGTTTTTGTGAAAGAAATGCAAAAGAGATATATTTTCATCATTGAGCATTGTGGAACTAGGAGAAAGTACTACCATCACTAACCACATCATGATGATATAAATACCACTTTCATCGCTTTTGGTAACCTTTTGTAAACTAGTACAACCCTCACTAGTTGAATAAACAACTATGGGAGTATGAATACCGATTTCATCAGATTCAATGTTGCAAGTAGATTTTGGTATTAAGATATGAAAGATCTAAATAGCCAAGGTATCCTTTTGCGTAAACAAACAAAGGTTAACCCTCCTTCCTATATGAAATTCCTTGATCATTATTTGATGACCATGTCCTTAGATGAATTCACACAAGTTGGTGGATCTTCCTCAAAACACTCACTCAAAGTCAAGAAAATAGCATGGCTTCATCATCGCCAATCTAGTCGAAACATCATTGATTATCTAAAAAGACATGAAAAAATGTAATGAATATCAATAAAAGCTTCAAGTTTTTTGTATTGTATCAAGATTTTCAATATAATTTCCAAACATTCTGATCATTTAGGTAATGTCAATTTTTAATCTTGAATAATAAAGTCATGAAGTTCAAGGATCAAGTTGCAGTATTAAATGCTTGGGTTGAACAATGATATCCATCAAAGGTTCCAAAATATCTCTCCCTTGAAACTCTAAAAATTCCCTCTGATATGTGACCAATGTAGCACTTTTGAATCCATTTGTACCAAAACCCAACGCTTTTTCCCCCAAGTGATAAATGTGACCATGTGAAAAACTTGGGCAAATGAAACCTAGTATGTGACAATGCAGTTGCGAATCTTTATCATGACTATGCACAAATGACGGATGCAATGAAGGATATACAAATGAGATGATGAAAATGAAATATGTACAAATGCAACTAGGAAAGACCTAAGGGATCAAACAAAATCTTATTGCCAAGTTTTCACTTTTGGGGTTTATTGTTCTTTTTTTGCTTTTTCCCTTCTTTTTTGCTACCAAGGCGCCTATTGCTAGGTTTTCACCAAGGCACTTTTCTCTTTTTCAATTTTTTTGTTTGATATCATCAAGGTGCCTATTTTCTAGGTTTTCACCAAGACAAAAATTTTTGATTTTTGAATATTTTTACTTTCTTCAAGCTCAATTTTCTCAATTTTCTGATTTTCTGCTTTTCCATTGTTTTTGAGCTTTTGATCTTTCTCATGTTTTTGAATTTTGAACTTTTCTCATGTAGAAAGAATGATGCTGAAATCATCGGATACACACTCGTCTGATACTCTTTCTTCTTATACTCTTTCATAGGATTAGGTATGAAAATTCTTTAGGTGGATGTTGTTAATGGGTTCTTGTAACTCATCACCTTCACAATCAACTAGCTTATAGGTCCCCGTTTCAAAAGAGGAAGTAATTACAAAAGGTCCAAGCCAATTTGCCTCCTATTTTCCCTTCTTTTCTCTATCTACTTGATTTTTAGGGTTTTATCTTAACACTAAGTCTCCCACTTGAAAGGTTCTTGGTTTGATATACTTGTTATAGTTTCTTGAGATTTTATTTTGATACACTTCCAAATTCTCGTAAGCTTGTGTTTGATGTTCCTCCAACAATTCCAATTGTTGAAGTTGGGTGACCCTATAATCCTCATGTGTATGAGAAATTATTAATGGTTTAAAACCTGTTGGGAGCAAGCTCAAACATGCAAGATTAGTGGGTTAGCACATATAATCAATTCAAAATCATATGTGATGAAGGTCAAGGTAGGAGGATCCCCAATGGAGATGTCCTATCCCCAACAAATAACCACACAATGGAATATAAATAACAACATAGATATTTATATCCACACAATGCAAATACTCATAATAGAATCATTATATTTTCATCCAACATGCCTGGCTGTAAGGCCTTCCGGGTTACAGCCAAATACAATGCAATTACAATAAAAAATCCATAAGATCTCACAAGATCCAAATAAAACCCTAGCTAGCCAAGATCCACACACTGGTAGGAACACCCAAGGAAGATCTAAACTTGTGCTCGCAAGCCCACCAAACAATCTCCTTGTTTCCCAAGCTGTAGCCACTAGCTCCTCTCAAAACTCACTCCTCTACCTCTTCCTCTGCTCCAAGATGGATGAATAATCCTAACTAGTCTAGACCCACACACTGGTAGGAGCCCCCAAGGAAGATCTAAACTTGTGCTCGCAAGTCCACCAAGCAATCCCCTTGTCCCCCAAGCCGCAGCCACTAGCTCTTCTCAAAACTCGCTCCTCTACCTCTTC